>JAUZSU010017420.1:0-10894 GCA_034780255.1 Parotocinclus maculicauda
TAATTAGTGTTAATTGGTCTTCCAGCTGTTCGTTATATGCTCAATTTCCTTTTTCCAGCCACTTATTGCTACTTGTCACAACTTTTTTGAGATTTGTTGAAACTGTGAAATTTTGAAGCAACATATTTTTCCTTTAAAATTTTACATTTACTCAGAATAAAAAAGATCTGTCATCTATGTTTTATTACGAATAAAATATTGACATTTGCCATCTCCACATCATTGCTTTCAGTTTTTATTCACAATTTGGTTAGTGTCCCAACTGTTTTTGGAATCCGTTTTGTAAAAAAATGCTGACATTGTAGAATATTAAAGTACTTCCTATACCAACAATTCAGTCAACAACGTGTATTATTATATGTACAATAAAACAGAACATATTGTGCTTGAAGAGTACTTATGTCATAAAGTAATAAAGCAACGGATGGGTGTGTGGTGCCAATGAGGTTTGGGGGGATTCATCTCCCACCTATAAGAGAAGAGTGCCATCTAGCGGTAGATGAGTAAACAATTGGGCGTTTCTACTGTTTGTGTTTATACCAGTACAAGTTGTATTTTATTATTAATATTTAGTTGCATTTAGCCTTTTTTTAAATACATTTTAATTCAATAGTTAATAAACGTTTTTTGTAAGTTCACTTTGAAAATAAAATGCTTGAACTGTAATCAGCTGTATTAAATAAAAATGCTAAAGCAATAAGGGTGGGATACTGAAGAGCCAATACATTATGCAGTTGGTCTTTTCATGCCTCCAAAACAGTTTCAACACACAGGGGCATAGCCTCTATGGCTCTGAAGCAACTCTGTGATATCTGGCACCAAGAAATTAGCTGCAGATATTTTAAGCCCTGCAAGTTTCAAGGAGTAACTGCCATGGATCCAAAACATTAATTCAGTGCACCCTACATATGCTTGATTGGATAGAAAACTGGGGAATTTGGAGGCTAAGGTAATATTTTAAAGTCTTAAACCATTCCGGGACAGTGCATGTAGTGTGGCCTAGCACTCGCATTTCCACTCAAAATAAAAGACCTCACCCACTCAATTGTTCCATAGAACAAGCTCTATTAGATCGTTACTCTAAATGTTGCTCAATGTCATTATTTATATTTCATAGGTTTTTATGTGTGGTTAGCGCTGTCACTACACAGCACCAGAGAAACCCAACACTGGAGAAATAGGTGATGTGTTTTTTAAATTTACAGATGCTTTTCTTACAGATGCTGTAATTTTCATCTATTTAATTGATCAAATTTGTTGCTAACTAAGCCACCCTAATAGATACTCTTGCTACTTTTGCTACATAAATCAGCTATTCCTCTGACTGCTGTTGGTAGGTACCTTCTCACCAGGTGCATCTACAAACCTTTCTGTTCAGGAGTTGCTCTGATCCAGTCAGTTGGCCATATATTGTAGATTTGTAAAATCTAGATTTGGTGCTCTCAGGCATTCAGTTCTTTATGTCTGCCCACTTCTGCACACAGACAACAAGACCTGAATGTTTATTTAAAGAATGTTTACATGTCAAGGTTTTTACCCAAGTCTTTGACGTGCAGTTCCAATAAGATAATACATTTTTTTCACTCCATCTGTGAGTGGTGTTTTGGCTCGTTGGAGAACAGTATATGTTCATTCAGGAGGGAATTTAAAGAAGAAAAGTCTCTGCAGGGAACAAACCTAAATAAAATACAGTTAATTTATTATTTTTTTAAAATAAATTTATATACACTATCACCATCATTATTATGCTTTTCATCCATGACCAGTTTATGAGCAGTCTCCTTGTTCTCCCAGATTGTTTTGCCTTGTTTTGAGGTCAATATTTCCCATTTCAAACAGGAAATATTTTAAAGCCTTCTCCTGTTTAAGAAGATTATTTGTATTTTCAGATCTTTAGTCAGCTCATTAAAGAATTTAATCACAAAGGGTTCACAAAGCTCCAAAATCCATAGAACACCACTGGGTCATTTGGGGTCCAAGGGGACCAAATGTTTAGGCATACAAAATGTTTCTATAAGACAGGATTGTGTGGAGGCACAGATCTGAAAAAGGCTACAAAAATTTCAGCTGCACTGAAAGTTTTCAAGAGTAAGGTGGCATCCATAATTCTTAAATGTAAGAACCAGAATAACTAGAACTCTTCCTAGAGCTGGCCACCCCAACAACCTAAGCATTCGGTGACCAAGAACCCAATGGTCACTCAATTTATAAACCCAATGGTTGATTTATAAAGACCCTGTGTGCAGATGGGAGATTCTTCCAGAAGGTCAACCATCACTGCAGCACTCCAATAATTATAATCTGGGATTAACTGCAGAGTGGCCAGATAGAAGCCTCTTCTCAGTAAAAAGATAAAATCAGATCTAAAGTTTGCAAAAAGAAAAAAAAAAGATTTGCCCGAAGAAACCCATTTCAAAGCAGTATAAAAATAAAATATGAAAATTTACAGAAACTGATGTGTACTGGCAGAGTTAAGGCACAGTTTACTGTGGACTGGGACTGTGGTAGCCTAGCGGTTAGGGTACTGGACTCTGGACCTCATGATCCAGGGTTCAAATCCCAGCTTCGCCAAAGCTGCCATAGTTGGGTCCTTAGGCAAGGCTCTTAACCCACGATTGCTTGGATTGTAAAAGTTGTAAGTCGCTCTGGATAAGGGCGTCTGCTAAATGCTGTAAATGTAAATGTTTACTGTACATACGAACAAAGGTATTATTCCAGTGGTGAATATCTAAGAAAACAACAAAATCATGAACCAACGACAGGGTGTTGGGCATCCAAGGTTAAATCAGTGTGAAGAGACAACTAAAGCTATCTTGTCTTCTATACCAAAACAAGGCAAGTCAACTGTGGCACAAGTCACCATAACCTTTAATGCTGGTTATGAAAAAAAAGTCACAATACACTGCCTGAGAAGGGAAATTAGACTTGGGAGAAATGAAAGAAGGTCTTCTGATTTGATGAATTCTGTTTTCTTTTACCTCACATGAATAGACAAGAAGACAAGTGTGATGTGCTTTTGGGAAAGCCTGCGTTTGAGCATACCCGTCAGCATCAATTTAAGATGTACCAACTTCATAAACATTGTTGGTGGTCATGTTTTGGCTTAATGAGATATTGTGTATATATTGTGGCATCTTTTTCATGAGTCAGATAGAGGCAACAACACTACCCATGTTTCTGTCCTTGCAGTTATACTTAAGATTGCATGGTTACATATACTGTAACTTATAGTTAAGGTATAGGTATAATTGAGATCCATAATTATATATGAAATAAATAAAGATTAGTAAAAAAATAAAACATTTTTATGATGACCAGTAAAATGTGCCAAAGATTCTCATTTCCCCCAGGGATATTACCTTAGTCTAGATCTGTTTTTGATGGACAGAATTAGAATTATTTATTTACTTTAATTATTTTTAGAATTAATGATTAATTTTAGAATTTAATCATTGCTCAAGCTCGAAATTCTGAGCCATTAGTAATGAAGACAATTCTTTGACAAGCCAAGAATAAGTATCTGTATTAAGAATATCAGTCACACACTAATGCATTTTAGATAAAAATAGGCATATTGCCAATTTATTAACAAACAGGTATACACTGCATATCCACTCTTAATAATAATAATAATAATAAAATTTCTCTCTGTATGATACGTTACTGAATATATGAAAATACAAATATTTTATATATGTTTCTTTTAATTTAACACAGCAGCAAAAAATCCATCAGGAATAAATTATTTTTAAAAATTCAAAAATAATGTTGCCAGGTTTTAAAGTCAATTTATGGAATTTCCTAAATGTTTTAAGAAATCAGGTTGTTAACAGCACAGAAAATATATATAAAATTTTTAAGCACAAGTATAAAAACACGACCTAAAACAGTTTAGTCGGCTACCCACTCAAGACATTTGTAGCTGACTACAACATCATAATAAATAAGGTTCATAGAATTCAACATATTGTTACTTATTATAATTTAGTAATCTGTTAATAGATTTGCCAATTTTAATGAGCCGTAACTGTAGAACAACCAATGCTAAAATGTCAACCATAATTTAATAAAAATATAACTGCTAAAGAAAGAAAAAATTTACATTTTTATCAATGTGGTTAAAGAGCCTTGGGTGACAATTGGTGCATGTTAAAATTAAAACAGCAACACTTCCCATAAAATAAGAAATAAGACTATAGATCAAAGTTTTGTCATTGGTATGTGCAGGTTGTTCCAGGGGCCCATCCACAACTCATCCTCATCTGACAGCATGTAGTCACTTGGCATCTCAAAGGTCTCTCTGACCTCCTGATTGTCCACTGAAGACTCCTGTTGACAGCAGCCCTGATCATGGTCCATACCTGCATTAACAATGATCGACTTTGGGCATATACCAGACCCTAAGGGCCGGGTGTTGAAGTTGTTGTCAGTCCGAGAGGACAACATGGTAGTAGTTCCTTGATTATGTCCATTACCTACTGTATTATTTAATGGTAAATGTTCCTCTTGTGTAACCCCAAGCTTTTCCAGTTTCTTAATCTGTTTGCCTAGTTGTCCAGGTGAGAAAACCTTTATGCTATTAGGGAAAGGTGGACGCCAGGTTCTGATGATAGTGCCATTCTGAGCCAGGTATACTGCACCGTTGATATTGCTTTGACTGCTGACTTTAGGCTGGCAGTTTAGCTGACCATCTAGAGCACTGTCCTCTCCTGTCAAGGTTGACTTACCCTCTCTCTCCACAACTAACTTGATCTGCTTCTGTCTGCTAGTCTGAGAACCAAAGATCAGAGAAATACACAAGTACTGATTAAGGTATGTGTTTGTATGTTTTGGCTTGAATAAAATATAAACCTTTATCAAGCAATAAAAAAAGAGATATTCCAAAAATACAGAAAACGTTCTGATTTCTTCCATACTACACATAATAGAATATGAATAGTACAAGGCAAAATAAATAAGTATTTGTTTTTATAAGAAGAAACAAAACGAATGAATAAACACAGTAGCGATCAGGAATTGAGTGTGTCATCACAAACTTCACGCTCATGCAGTTTTGGCAATAGTCAAGAAAAGACTTGTGAGGAACAGATGAGATGTTTGCAAAGAAGAAAGGAAGCCACTGCACTTCAGAAGTGAACCACATTAAAATCAGTCTTACTGTAGGACATCTGTTTTCTTCATTTTCAGAAAGCAGTAGAACTTCCTGATTCTGCATCTGAAGATGCATCATTCCCTGATGCTGGGATACTGTCAGATATAATGGCATCTTCATCCTCTTCAGTGATAGATGACAGTCCTCCAAATTCCTCAACTGAACTCCTGCTCACACTGCCTTTTGAACTTGATGACTCCTTACTTTCAATTGCTGAAACTACACTTGACTTTAGTGATTCTGCTTCATCACTCATCTCTTCTGAAGACTCTCTACTTTCTTCTGTAGCTTCTTCTTCCTCCTCATCCTCCAATTCTGTTTCATTTTCACTCTCTTCCTCTATTGTATCCTGTGAGGTATGTGTTGTGGTGGACTTGTGGGAACGACGGCTTTCTCCTGCAGATTTGGAAGTTGTGGAAGCTTTCCTGCTGCCACTCAGTGATGAACGCTCTGACCCTGCATCATCCGACACAGAAGATCCACTAGGTTCTTCATCTTCCTCAGTTCCAGATATGACAGAAGATCTAGATGATGACACCTGGGAGCCAGAGGCACTGGTACCAGCACTGCTAACTGCACTTGATCTCGCTGAAGATCCTTTGCTTGCTTCAGTAGTCTCTGATCTAGATTCAGCTTCTTTAGACTCTGTACTTTTACCTTCATCATCATCACTTTCTTCTTCAGAGTCTTTTTCTGTAGCAGAACTCTTCTCCACACTAGATTCTTCCTCCTTCTCTGAACTTTCCTCTTCTGTTCCAGATTCCTTCACAGTCCCATCTTCTGATTCTGATTCTTGCTCAGTTTCAGACTTTTCTGTCTCCGTCTTAGATCTGCTTTCTTCCTCAGATTCCTCTGGTTCCTCTGGCTCAGACTCTGAATCAACAGTGCTTTCATTGGCATCCTCTCTGTCTAGATCTACTTTTAGGTAGTCTTTATCTGTGGTGGAAGCTGATGAATCAAAGTCTTCTGACCCCTTCCTCTGCCTGCTCTCTGCTTCAGATCCACTCACACTTGCTTCAGGCTCACTGACACTGATGGATACTGGTCCCTCTGACACACTTTCTTGACTGTCGATACGGCGTGCAGATGTCAGCTTGGCATAGTCTTTGTCCTTCTTGCCCTTTCTAAATATCATCGGAAAGATCTTGGCCTTCTTCCAAGCTGAGGTGCGAGTTTGATCCACCTTTCTCCTTGCAGCAAGTAGCTTGCTCAATTTAATGACTGATTTCAGTCTCCTTCCAGCCTTGGACTCCTGAGGCTCCTCTGCTGCAGCCTCTACTTGTGCTTCCTCTTCAGATGGAGCCTCTGGCTCTTCTGATTCAATCTCGTCCTCTGGGGCAATGTCCCTAAATCCCACTTGCCTACCACGCCCACGCCCTGGCACAACTCTCCCTCTGCCCCGACCCTGTAGTGAGACCATTTGCTTGAAAACTATTGCAGTATAATCAGGTTTAAACAGATTAAGATACAACATATACAGCATCCTGTAGCTATAGTGGCAAAAATTAATAGAGCATTTATTTAAAATTGTACCTATCCATAAATATAACACCTTTCAATGTCATTATCAATATCAATATCATATCATGCTTGTTAAAAAAAAAAAAAAAAATATATATATATATATAATATTATTTCACCATGCAATGTGTACTTTAAAATAAATGTTACTGCTACCTCTTCTTTATCAAACCAGTAATGAAAATGTGCAATATTACCTCGGGGCCATAGGGACTGTAGTAGTAGCCATCATCCTCTGCAACAGCCTCTCCGTACTCATCATACATTGGCGATATCAACCTCCTGCGGCTTCCATAAGGTGGATATGGCTCATACCTTTATGGGAGAACATCAGAGTGTGTAATAAGAGATTTTATGAGTCATTCACCTAGAAAAAATGTGCAAAAATACTGGACTCTAGTGTGTGCTTTGTTTTAGACAAATGCGGCACTATTTAACCCCTGTGAATGTTAATAGAATATGGAATTACAGATAGTAAATGGTGCGTGAATGTTTATAATTATATTAAGAACTAAACAAAATCTGAAATTTTACACTTGGTCATGTATTTATTAAAAATAACCAATATTTCTTATCTCTGAGTAGCAAAAGTATGCAAATCTCTAGGGTTAGCAGTTATTAGTTGTCGATGCTAATAATGCTGGAAAGGGTTACATAGCTATGTCCAAGGAGTTTGGACCACCAACAACCAAGAAGAATGGAATAAATATAAGAGATTTGTTCCTCTTACTAGGAAAAGTTTAACCAACAAAGATAACTTAAAGAGTTATATTTGAAATAGTCT
Organism: Parotocinclus maculicauda; assembly: GCA_034780255.1. Classification (NCBI taxonomy): domain Eukaryota; kingdom Metazoa; phylum Chordata; class Actinopteri; order Siluriformes; family Loricariidae; genus Parotocinclus; species Parotocinclus maculicauda. The sequence goes on from JAUZSU010017420.1 coordinate 7,458, forward strand.
GAGAGGTCAAAAAGGAATCCATGGTAACTTCTTAGCAACTAAAGGCATATTCTCAATGTTCATAGGTCCACTATTAGAAATATGGTGGAGACACTATCATGGTTTGGCCCTGTTTTGTTACACCTGAGTCAAGACAGCTTGCCATCATTAATAGAACAAATATTTCTAAATTACACAAGCAAATCCAAAAGGAAAATGTCAGGACAGATGTAAGTGTATCAGTATGTATGCAGAAATGTCTAAAATATATTTCTAAACAACACAGCACAACAACGACCCAAAGCCCACTTACTGTTTTGAGTCAAAAGTCCTGACCATAATCCAATAGAAATGTTTTAGAAGTACCTAAAATGTGAGAAAAACCCACGAACATCCCAGAGTTTTTAATGGCAGAATAGACTACAAATCAGCCAACATGATGGGCTGTCTATATCTACTTTTAAGACGTGTAAAAATATTTTTATGTTTAAGGTCATATTTTTGCAGAAACCTCAAAAGGGTAAACAAACTTTTAAGCACCACTGTAAGTAACTAAAATATAAATGCAATTATAATTGACTCATAGCACTCATACCTCCCATATTTGTTTAAGAAAAGTTAGTGAAATATGGCAGTAAGCATTTTCTTATAAAGTTACACTTCTTTTTAATCACATGTTTGTATAGAAAATAATGTAATCATGTGTTATAATGAAGAGTCTCTCCATTTCATTTTCAATATAATTTCTTATGTAGGAAGGCAAACCAATTTGACATTATGTGAGGAAAGGCGTGGGATTATACTGTAATTACGAGTAAACTTAGCTTAGCATTCACGCGTCCCCCAAGTGGTAGAGTTAAACCTTAAACATGCGGATTAGTGTACAACATTTACTCTGTATCTGTTAATGCGGATATGTTCTCTTCACTTGCGAGGTGAGCTTCTGTAATTATCATAACCTGTTAAACACCCTGTGATGCATCTCTCCTGTTTTTATTCTGTTCCAAAATCCCATGTGTTTGTATGTTTGTACAACAATAGATGCTCATTCCCCACCCTTAAAATTGTTTTCCAACTCTTTCTTTATTTTGCTCTCACAATGTTTCTCTCTTCCCCTTGCATTCTGAAGGACAGATATCACTGTGGGCTCAGGTGCCCTGTTCAAACCTAAATAATTGAACCCACTGGAAGAAGGAAGCAGGATAAACATTAAGGATATGAAATCACAGACTGACATAAATGTCAATTCCTCAAATTTTGCATTTTCCTTGTTTACTTTGCTACAGCAGCTATAGAAAATCATATCCATTTGATTTGTTTTGTTCTAAAGCATAAACTCTATATATATTCAGTCTTTATTTACACATATTGCTATACAGCATTCAAGTAACAACAAAATGCTGTGGTAACAAAATAAAATAAACTGGGTTGGATTTTGTACTTGTACTATACTATATTTACTTATACTATACTATACACTGTAATATTACATGCTGCCTAGTTTCAGATGGTATCAGTCGTCTACGTCTTGTTGCTTCTCTCTTACTCTCTCTGTACAGGGTAAAACAATCAATGTGCATATTTGGTAAGAACAGCAGTATGTACACATTAATTAATGCACTGAAATTAATTACAAAATCACAAATGGAGTTAAATTATGCGCTATTATCAATCACGTCTGTGTGAACTACTATGCACTACACAGATGCTGCCACATCTCGCACCAGTTTCAGTGATTGCTTTCTGTGAAAAGGGCTGTACAAAAATTTGCTAAATTTGCTAGAGGAGTCTGAGAATTCATTAAATCACAACAGAATTAATAACTTGAAAAAACAGCAGAAAAACTACACCTATGTTGTAACTCACCCTCATAACATAATGTCACCTACGCTTTAGAGTAGCTTTAGAGTCTGTATGGTGTATTCTTGGTGGTGCGTTGAGTTTGGGTTCGCCAAACATTACGTTTCAAATCAGTTTTAGTCTAAACAGCTCACTCTTGGTCTCTTCTGGTTCTAAATAATTTTACCATATGGCATCAGAAGCACATATGGTACTCCATTTCCAATACAGGCACTCTTTCCTGTCACACAGACTGCCTTTGCACAACGTTTGTGGGACTGATGTCACATGCATAGATACTCATAACGAGTCATAACAACATTAAAGTTACAAATGGCCTCTTTTATGATCACTAACCCCTGGTTCAGTCATAAAGCTTGGTGAGATGACCAAATTTGTGAGTGGTATCTTATACTTTCCACTTCTTAATAATGCTTTGAATGGTACTCTTATGGATAGTCAACACCTCTGAAATTTCTGTGTCCATTCCTATCTGAAGCCTTTTCACATCTTTGTCCTGAAACCCTTTTGAAAGCACTTTTTCAACCAAGGTTAATCATTAATCATTTGTATTACAGTGCACTATAACTAGCAGAATCCTCAAGGAATATCTCTTTTAATTGTGAAGTATTCTACTACAATAAATAACAGAAGTTAGCTTCAGGTGTGATCTGGAAGGTGAATGGTTGTACCTGAGGAAGCGTATAATGGTTACTCTAAGGATAAGTTATGTAATGTCCAGGATGATAACTAATTCAAGGTATTTTTTCCTATTAGATTTTAATAAATAATTTAAAATAAGGAATGTATAGATTTGGCTGGAAAAGTTAGATGAATTATTGTTAGATCTAAGTGAAGCTGAATTTGTTTAGAAACTTAAATCAGCTGAATGGTATTGTAAAAGCTTTCCAACTTAACAGACAACATGTCTCACATTTACATTTACGGCATTTGGCAGACGCCCTTATCCAGAGAGACTTACAACTTATACAATCTTACAATTCAAGCAATTGTGGGTTAAGGGTCTGGCCCAACTTGGCAGCTTGGCAGAGGAGGGATTCAAACCCTGGACCTTCTGGTCCAGAGGCCAGTACCTTAACCGCTAGGCTACCACAGTCTATTAAAAATCACTACCCATTACACATCCAAAATATGGTATACACATATTCTGCAACACTAGTACATGATTGGTGTACTACAGTGGTGTTGACTTATCTATTCTATTGTTGCCTATTCTGTTTTATCTATATAGTTCAAGTAATAATGTTTAAAGCCCTAAATAGTTTAATTGTTGCTTCTTGAGCTATGTTTAACTGAAGCAGGCTTTCTTCAATTGCACAGTCACAAGTAGAAGGTCTCACAAGCACAGGTTTATGGTAAACTATTATAACTCAGAAATCAAAAAGACATTCAGTCCTGTAATGTTTGTGTCATTATTAAGCATTATTGTCGACTATATGCATCTTTTCTAATTATTACTACTGTATTCATTTTGATTCTATCAACATTAATAAATGGGAATAACTAATATACAGTGCATCTGGAAAGTATTCACAGCGCTTCACTTTTTCCACATTTTGTTAAGTTACAGCCTTATTCCAAATTGTATTAAATTAATC
>JAUZSU010017431.1:0-22541 GCA_034780255.1 Parotocinclus maculicauda
CTCCACCCTGGGATTGAACCCGGGACCTTCTTGTTGTGAGGCAGCGGTGCTACCCACCGAGCCACCGTGCTGCCCAGCTCAGGGGCATAAAGTTAACTCCTTGGATGTTGAATGAAATGCAGTTCAAAACAGAGTGGCCTTATGTTTTTTTGTTGGAATCCAAGTTAGTATCACCCTCCCAGCTGTTATCTGATGGAAAGGACTCGGTGGGGGACACTGGTATCAAAATAAATCGTGAAAAATCCTGAGCTAAAAATATAAAAAAAAAAAGAAATATGGCATTGTCCATTTAAACTTTCAGACTTGCATGAATACATAAAGTCGAATACATCGATTGTGTTATTAAAATGAACATTTTACTAATATCACTACTTAACATAGTGTAAACAGTCATCACTTACCACAATAATGATACTAAAACTAAAACTGCATTACTATGCAAGCCTATAGCTTATCACACAGCAAGGATCATTTGTACTAAGCACCGTATTCCTTAAACCTGCAGCATCCCCAAGGACAATAACTAAACAAAATGCAAATATAGAGCAGGAAATCCTCTGAGCTTGCAGCCTTTCCTCATTCAATCCATTTGAAGGCACGTGTATATATTACTGTGCTCCTCATCTGCTTTTACAAGCCTGCAAAACATCCATCTATGAGCCAGTCAATAAATCTCCTCCACCCGCCACCAGGATCAGAGCATACTTACAGCTCTCTAGCTGCATTATACAGGTTTGCACATCCATTGGAAAATTCTTCAGGTCCATGGGACAGGCCAGAACAAGTGTTATCCTGTAAACAGACAAGATCACAGGTAAATGCAAGGCCTTAAAGGTAATATAAGCCACTCACGTTTCTGCCACTTTCAAAAACAAATGCATCAGATATTAAACATTACCTAAATCATACGACATTGATATTTTATTTTGACATGACTGCAAAGTAATTTCTCCTAAAGGGAGTTTGGTCTTAAAATTAGCTGGATGCAGTGCATTTTCCATATTTTCTGCTACTCCAGGGTGCGTGATTGCATCGCTACCATGGGACAGCAGTTATTTTCCCATTACTGATGCAATTTAGAGAGACTTCACATCCGAGACCAGTCTCATCTGAAGCATTCATTTGATGGTATCAAGTTAAGACATGAGAAAACTCTCAATTCTGTGCATTACCTGCCTCTCCTTGGAGTCTATATATCATATATGGAGTCATATCTAAGAGCAATAAGAGTGCCGAATTAAGAATCGGGTCATGTTGCTTTATTGGTAACATGCTGGTGCTTAAGGCCTACAATATATAGTTCTAATATCAAAAACCTACTTATATAAAGGTATTATCGTAAATTTAGGTACAGTCATTATTGAGTCCACAATAAAACATCAACATGTTTGATATCTATATTACTCTAATAATAAAAGCTGGCTTAATTCTAACAATTGGAAAATTGAATATATTGTTATTATAAATGCATTACAAATGCACTTTTGCCACCCTGCTGCCCTAATATTATATATTTTATATGATTAAATTTAGTATGTTATATTATGATCTTATTAAATAAACTATACAATATAATTTTTTACATTGAGCAATAAATTAATTTTCAATCCATTTTAGACATGTTACAAACATACATTAAATATTATATGATACAAGCTTTTGTACTCAAATTATATAATCCATTTCCAATAATAATCAAAATAATAATGTTTGGTCAAATCAAAATGACAAAACCAAGTCAAGTGGCAGACTAGCAGACCAGCTTTGTGACTAGGACCATTAAAATGAACATACCAACCCAGGAGGGACCCATAAACATACCACCCTAACTTCACATTGCAGCCTCACAAAAGATAGCACTCAACCAACTCTTATAAAGTCTATGCTGCTGCCCTCCAGCCCACCCTCTCCAGGACCCACACTCTCCACATCTTCTCCTTCAAGATCTTACTATCTGACAAGTACAAGGAGAACCCCGTAGGATGAATTTAATCCTGCAATGCTCACTCTACCTCAAGAACTCATCAACACGATCTGATGCAACCTATATTGCTCTAGTAATTTCTCTGAACCAAGAGAGGCCAAGGCCAACAATTTATGGCTTTGCACTATCACCAGGTAATAACACAATATTCATTGGAGGAATCCATGAAAGCTGAACCTATCCAATTATCTCATGAAGAGAACCAGTGAGCAACACCAAGCCATTTGCACCATTGCTTCACATCAAGCACCAGTGCATCATCACATCAAGCACTAGTCCATGCAAACAGTACAGCATGCCTTTGATATATAATATTGATATATAATGATATAATAATGCTCTTTGACATATTTGATATCTAGTTGTCTTGCATAAGGCCCACAAGACTGTTTGTGCAAGAGCGTTGATTGATTCAGTCATAGAGAGGATTTTCATCAATGCAAAGCTGGTATACATTTGGAAGAACCCACTTTAGGAGCTGACCTCAGTGCTGCACATAGCCTCAGTGGATTGTTGCATGGTTGGTCCCATTATTGTTTTCAGCGCTGCCTACCCCAAAGGTCTTCTCTAATGAGCATCATCTCATCTATTATCCCAGTATACATTAATTCACATTCCTATCTGCTTATTCCTGATCAGGGTTGTGAGGAAGCTGGTGCCAAGCTGGTGGCCAGGCAGAAGGCAGGAATAACCAAGGGTAGGGTGCACATTCATTAGCACACACTCACACACTAAGGACACATTAGAAACACCAATTAGCCAAACACACATGATTTTGAAATGTCTGAGGAACCCAGAGTACCTGGAATAAACCTACGTCGACAAAAGGAGAACATGCAATCCAAGGTTGGAATTTAACTGGGGATGCTGGAGCTGTAAGCTGACCATCTTACTGTGTCACTGTGATGCCCTCCCAAGTTACAGTCAAATAGATTCCCCATTGGTGTACACATCTGGAAGATTACCTGCACCATAACCTCTTCATGACGGCACAGCAACACACCTTATACTGAAAGTTCCCATCCTTTATCCCATTCCTTTATCTAATGAGTCTCATCATGATTCTAAGTCGTCCACTGTCAGAGTACCGCATATAATATAAGGCTTTCTTGACACAAGTTCCTAATGGCATTTTATTTGAGAGTTCAGTAAGATTGGGGCACTGTACACCTTTGGGGCAATGCCAGAATCCTATGATGGTCTTAAACAGGCTTTCGTCCAGGCACCAGAATTAAAGCATACCAAGCAATACACTCATTGTGTTGAGGAGGCAGACACCTCAGAGTAGAGTTTTGTTACAACAGTAGATAGATTCTCCACAATTATATCTTATACCATTTTTTTTCTCCTACAAACTCTGCCCCCTCTAACAAAATTATGACACCGTTGACTGGGAAATGGTATCAAACTGGCTCTCGAAGAGAGTTTGAACTGGTTTGAAGCAGATGAGCATCCTTTTATTAGATATATACAGTATGAATCATAATAATCTTGAGTACATGTTCTTAAGCCAACAGCTTAAGCCGATCACTGTTTGTCACCTGTTTCCTTTCACTATTTCCTTTCATCCCATGTGCAGAAACATGAAAGCAGACACTCTGTCACATATCCATTCCCGCACAAACAAACCTTCTGAGACTCTCAAACCTATCTTGTTAACCACCTGCTTTTTAAACACTATTAAAAGGGACTTAAAATGGATTCATGCCCACCTGACTGGAAGTAAATATTTTACCCTCTTCTAGACCACATGGGTTCATGTTTCACTGTGCTCCAAACACCCTCAGCAACTACTACTGGGAGTCAAAATGCATGTGGATATCCATCACATCTTCATGTTCTGTCTGTGCATGGAATATAATTCCTCACACCCTTCCAGCAGCTTCTTTTGTGGTAATAGCACATCCATAGTTACACCTGGCTACTGGTTTTGTTGTTGAATTTTCAAGGCTACACCATCATCTTCACTGACATGTTAATTACCCTCTCTTAATTAATTACCCCATAGTGTTCAAAAGAGATGAACTACAATTTACTGCATATATCACAATTATGGCATCCAGAAGATATGCACTTGTACCATGGTTTTAAGGGTGGATATTATGTATTAGTCAGTCTTATCATTGGAAAAAAATAATCTTGAAAATAACAAAGTCTCATGAGACAAATCTCATGACTCAATCTCAGAACTTAATGATACGTGACTCACCTTATGCTATATAAAACATTCCCATTTTTGGAAATCCTCAACAGCTTGTTGTCAGTCGTAACTTCATGAAAGTTGGCTCCCTTTTCATTGGCAAAGAACAGATCAGGCTTCCAAATGGAGTCCAACATGGAGGGATCAAGATCTAGGGAGTCATCTGGGTATTCGCTGTAGGCCAGCCGGGGGTCGTTCCACTGCTGTCTCAGAAAAATATTAACCCTATAATCCTGTGGAACAAGGATACCATGTCAGAAGAGCAGAGGTGTATGGAAGAACTGAACTTGCAGGCTTACTGCATACTGCATTACTGTCGTATATTACATGCAATCTAAATCTTCTATTGAGTAACATACTGTATGTATGAGAGCAAAGTAGGGTATATTTTCTTGAACTTGTGCAAAAAACGTTATTTGCATGTAAATTAGCACTAAATTATTTTTGAAAATAATTATGGTGGCAGACAGCTGGGATTATTGAATAATACAATATTTTTGCAGCTCATTCTAGTAAGGAGGATACTAAGTTCTATATGTACACTAAACAATGTATAAAAACATATTTGCTGTCCTAAATATGATGTCTTAAAAGATTTATTTTGTATTCAGTATTAAATTGCTGCTGACTTTCACTTTTACTTGACTTTTGACATGAAGTCATGCTGGTGATCCATTATAAATAAATTAAGATGCCACTACTACATATTATATATGTGTATATAATATTTCATGTGTATAAACATGAAATTAACTTGTGAATGGTAGGAATCATATTTATTTTATAATTATTAATAATTAGCATGTTCCCAGTCCCCTAATAACTTTAAATTCATTTGAAACTCATTCCCATACCTTAATAAGTCATGCCTTAGATTTAATTAAGAAGGCATGTCACCAGTGGGGCTTCAGCACAATGAAATTGTTATTTTTTTCCAATAAATTTTCTCAAACCCATCTGTTACTTTCCCTATTGCAACAGCTGAGACTCAGTTGAGAAACTCAGCTGCACATCCATCCATGCCACATGGTTATGAAACATATGTTTTGAGGACATCAAAACAATGTCTGTCAGGCATCAGTGAAGTCATCCACATTCTTTGTCACTGCAGAAGTAAGATAATTTGAGATAAGATAAAATAAGATAAGATAAACACATTTAGTCATATTTATACACTCAAGTTGGATGTTTCTGCATGTTATTCTGCAAGCTCTTCTAAAACAAGCGCCTTTCATTGAGTAATTATTCACTCTTCCATATGAACAATGTTTATACAAAGTATTAGAAATACATATTTTTAAGACCTTCCAATCTTCCAATTCCAATAGAGGTAAACACTTAATGCTTATCCATCATTATTTATCAGGTGCTTTTCCATGCATTTACTGTAGTTCATCTCACTACATAGTAATAACTGTGTACTTCCAATCAAAAAGTCACAGAAGAGGCCAGCATATGTACTTCAGACACTAGTATTTTGGTCAACCAACTTGAACAATAACACCAGCAGAGCAATTTAAGTTCACCAGCTAAACCATCACTAGAGCAGTGTTAACCATCACATACCATCTTGCAGGTGGAACATGCATGTTGTACTGTATGTTCCTTTTGACTGACCAGCAAACCAGCAACCAAAATGCAACATAGTCTAAACTTTGCTGGTAGTTTAATGGTTTTAATGTGATAGTTAATAAAACAGTGACTTTAAAATGTCACTCTGTTTCTAAATGCTATTTCTGAAGAGTGCTATTTGTGAATTAAACAAAATTCACCCAGGACCAGCATATGTTATGTTATGTATGCTGGAATTCTGGTAAATGAGAGTTGCGGAGTTGCAGGTTTAGTTTTGAATCTTGCATGATCTTGCTGGTAAAGATGTTTGTCTAGCATACCAGTGTCCAAAATCCAAGCTATGTATTGGTCTTTGCTGGTTTTAGCAGGTAATAGTCTAATAGCCCAGTGATAGCCTGTTGAAAACTATTGGCCATAACAATTAAGCTATGTGCTTTTGTACAACCCCAAATGAAAAAAAGTTGGTACAATTTGGAAATAAATAAAAAAACTCCTTATATTTACTGTCACATCTATTTCTTTGCAAACATAACCCAATATATTTCATATTTTGTCTGGTCAACATAAAACAAATATATTGCAACATATTTCAAAATGTTGGGACAGAGCAATTCAGGGCTAGTAGTAGTACCAGGTAAAATATAAATAATATAAATAAATAAATAATGATATCATTTCCAACAGATAATGTCAACTGGTGATTGTAACCGTGATTTGGGATATATAGGATAGGATATAGGCAGAGGACCTCAAATTTGTCAGAAAATATTTCCGAAATTATTAATATGCTTAAAACTTATGTTAAGTAAACGTGAGGAAAACTGCATTTTCCTTATTATCCCAAATTTTCTGATATTGCGGTTAGGAGGGTTGCATTTTCTTGAACGTAATTTACAACCTGTCAGCACTAGGATGTAAAACACCTTTGCATATCAATCAGTGACAACGTTATGGTAATTTTATGGTAATTAACCTAATGAAAGATGAATCAGTCTACCAAAAATATTAAAATATTTAAATGCTGTCCACTGTTGTTTCAAATTCGATTTCCATCTCTGAGAAGTCAGCATGATGCAGATGGCGTAGCAGTCCTTATTGATTTTTACCATGTCAATATTTCTCCTTCATAATAACCCATGCCAACTGCAAAATAACAATCAGGTCTGTGACAATAAAAAAAATCTATGGACACAGAAAAATAAGAACACAACCAGAGTAAGCACTGCTACAGTGTTATACCCTCCGGTGATTTTTCTTTGGGTTTTTTGATTGCATGCTTCATTATTTGTAATGTGTTGTTCTTAATTATAAATTTTCTCGGGTCTGCCATGCCTATCCAGACCTACGGCCAATGTCTGCACAGAGAATGTAATGCCTAAGGAAAGGCTACCTTTTAAAGCCTAAGCATTTAGTAACAGTATGATCTAGCAAGCCAGTATAGTATGCAAAGACATTCATCAGTATGAATTAAAGGGGGGAAATACTTAATTTTTCTCACTATGATTTCTCCAGGCTAAAGAGACTTATTTATGGCAACAGCTAAGGTCTAATGAGATTCAGGCTCAGGGCTAGATCCCTTTTCTGTTGGTGACAGATTAGAAAAAGTTTGGCTGTTCTTATGATTCAACTTACTCCAGGAAATGACTTTTTGGATTTATGCGCTCTCAAAGCTCCTCAAGGTAATATAGAACCAGCGTGCTAATTAAATGGCCACTTGCTACTCTCATGGGCCCTGGACAGTCTAAATGGTGTAAACAATGAGGCTAAGAGCAGTCAGATGGGGTTTGTTGGTCCCAATAATGGCTGGAGTCTTCTAGATCATTACAGCCTGAAGCATTATTCTCAGCAGTCCAATCAGATTATCAATGTCAGTCTTGTTAAGAAAGCTTGGATCTTCTACATCGGCCTGCCTCTCGCTCGTTTGAACATCGATGTCTTTGATTTGGATCAATTTTACTGGCTGTTGAGGAGAAAAGGAGTGGAAAATGCCGCATTTGTACTGCATGAGCTACTCGTGCAGGCTTCAGCAGGTTTCAGCAGCAGCCAAACCCGGCCAAGCCTTTGCGTCCAAATACTAATGCAGCCCTCTTGGAGGCATTCCAAAGGATTGTAAAATGCTTATGAAACAGTGTGAATAGTACCAGCAATCGAGTTGCAGTAACACCCACAGTGCCCAGTAGGAAAAGGTGTTTGAGTAGTGTTGATACAGCATGGGAAGGTGGCAGATCTTGTGTGAATCAAAAGCTTGGTATCACGAGAGCTTAGTCAGAATTTCATTGCCTCAAGGTAATGTCAAGTAATTCACACTACTATTACCATCTTTTATTCATATTTTAGAACTGGGACAAAACATATGCAGTGAAAAGGCTGATTTATATTTCTGTATTTCTTCAGACATAGTGTGAATCTGCACAGCTGTGTTATGAGTCATGGCTTCTTTTGTAATTCTGGGATTGGGACGAGATCCCAAACCAGAACCAGTGTAAAAGCTAGAGCATTTCAAATGTAAGTTGACAATGTATACAACGTTTTAATATAGTGTAAAAAAAAGAAGACAGAAACCTGCTTTTAATTAATCCTGAGAAAACAACACATTTATTGTTGTTTATGTTACATTTTTTATTTTGAGAATATCAGATTGTTTGTTTATTATATAATTTGGACACAATAACGCAGTCACATATTGTGTTTTGATGGTACGGTTTATACTGATACACCACTTTAACGTTCAGGAAGGAACTGAACGTATGAATATGAACAAAATACTGCACTATGTTGATGAAATGCAAACAATCATCTTAAGTTTTCTTTTTTTATTATGATCTGGTATATATAAGTCATAGGTTTATCCAAGGAAGGGCTGGGCAATGTTTTGAACCAATATCCTGAATTCAGTGGTGATTCCAAAATTGGATGTTAATAAACAACATTTTAAAACCCAAAATCAGAAAATGTTGAAAGAGTATGGATATTGCAAATGACAAAACACAGGTACACAGTTCCTTACATTGGAAAGTATAAACATAAGATATTTGTTTGGTCAACTGATTTAATTAATGGATTAATAAACATCTGTGGATTATAACAAAAATGTCATAGTAACAAACTTTATTATGCAAAATAAGAAAGCAGCCAATTACCTGCTGCTGAAATGCTTTTGCAAAAAAACTCAGTGAAGCAGTTAAAAAATTCTTCAGCTTTCTGTTAGTATATAATTCCATTGTTCTTCAGGTGTTTCATAGGATATGTGTTGTCAACAACAACAGTTCATTTGGCTCCTTAATTCATTTTGAATGAATTCCTAATTTGTTTACTTTAAACATGTGTAAAAATAAAAGAAAGAGGCGTAAAGATATGACTGCGAATTTGTTGTATTCTTGTTTTTAGATACTTCATCTCCATATCCTTGGCCATTTTCACATTTAATTTACTCATTCATTTCTTATTCCCTTAGAGTCTGCAAATTCTGTGTGGGTATACTCCGGGTACTCCAGTTTCCTGCCACAACCCAAAGACATGCATGTTAGGTTAATTGATTACGCTAAATTGCTATTGATTGAGTGTATATATATATATAATTAGTCTTGAAGTAACCTTACGTATAAATGCAACCTTGTGTGTGTCACTGAAATGGCCACCGATGCCGATAGAGCGGTTAAATAAAAGCAAACAAACTAAAATATTTTATTCTCTTGATCCTGGACAAGGTAGCAGGGGAACCGATACCTAGCCAGCGGCATGGGTCACAATGCAGGAACAACCCTAGACTCTGTGCCAATCCATCAAAGAGCACTTACACTTACACACTCATACATCCACTAACACATTAAGGGTAATTTAAAGACACAAATTAACACACTTATATTCTGATTTTCTTACTACCCAGAGTAAACCGACACAGGAAGGACATGCAGGCTCGACACAGAAAGGACCTGGACTACCTCACCTGGAACTGAACCCAAGACCTTCTTGCTGTGTAAAGACAGAGCTACCCACGGACCCACTGTGCAGCCCATTTATTATTAATTGTTATAGTATTAATAGTAGTACAACATATTTTAGATTTTCAGTACATAGTAGTTCTAAAACATGGCCAGTGCATTTTGACAATAACCACTCCTAACACTTGTCCATGTTAATAAATTAGCTTTTCATTCTTAGTGACAGATTATTACCAGCATGTATTAAATGGCGCGTTCTTATTTAACTAAAGGATAACCCTAAACATATTTGTATATCAGTAAGTCACGCCAAATGCAGTTTGAACCTCAGTGTTTTCTTTATTGTACAGTGACACTGTCTTCCAGTTTGAGGTGTAGTCCTCATATCTTTTAGCAAATAAAATTAAATTCAAATGAAAGTCATGTATAGAATGATATCCGCGTCATATAAAACAGCACGGTGGCTCGGTGGGTAGCACCGCTGCTTCACAGCAAGAAGGCCCCGGGGTAAATCCCAGGGTGGAGCGACCTGGGTACTTTCTGTGTGGAGTCTGCATGTCCTCATTGCGTCTGTGTGGGTTTACTCCGGGTACTCCGGTTTCATCCCACAGTCCAAAGACATGCGTGTTAGGTTAATTGGTGTCTCTAAAAGTGACTCTTAGTGCATAACTGTGTGCGTGACTGTGCGTGTGTGTGTGCCCTACAATGGATTGGGGCCCCGTCTAGGGTTGTTTCTGCCCTTGCGCCCAGAGTTGCCAGGTGGGCACCGCCTGGTCGCGACCCCGTGTGGATTAAGCGGAAGATAATGAACTAATTAATATTTAATAGTGGTATAAAAAATAAAGAGTTTAATTAATATAGCACTTATTACACTATTGTTGGATTTTTTGCCTAATGATTATTTGTAATTAGCAGGCCCCTTTATACTGTAATATTAAAATCCATGTAAATCTGAAATGAAACAACAGTATATCATCCTCACTTTGCTTCATATTTTCTGGATGTTAAATTACAATAGGAGAGCCAGCCTACTTTAAAATACAGCATGACTAGTTTGCATTGTCTACCTTTCTTAAAACAAGTACCTGTTTTAATGTCAGGATAAGAAGCTCCTGCACACACTCGTTAGTAATTAGTTCTTCTCAGGGCAGTACTTACATGTGGAATATGTCGTAGGTTTTATAATTGATATTCAAAACAATTTCTTGGCTCACCATTGTTGTCTCAGCAATGGATCCAAAACTGTTAATAAAAATATTGCAGGTGACATTCACAGGTGGACCTGGAAAAAAGCAAAAATATGTTAGCATGCAAAATGTATGCTAGCCCATGAGATCCTGGCATAATATATTGTCTTGGTGCATGCTCAGTAAACCAGATAAGTAAATCCCAGAGTGTTAATTGGAAACAATGTTTTTTGGATAGAAAATTATTCTCACTAAAACCATGTGTCTACGTGAACTGATTCAATTTTCTTGAATGGCATAATGCAATTACTCAACTTTTTTGCACATTGTAAGACTATGATTATCGAAACTTGCCTGCTGCTTAGAAGATAATTTACTTTTTACAGTTTATCAAACATTATCCTTGTAAAGGTTATTTACAAAATGACACAGACTAATTTCAATAATATATGGATGCTGGTAAGACACTTCATTAACAGATTCCCCTCAGAGTACTTGATCAAGGTTAGAGAAAATAATTTAATGTTGCAGTGACCCTTTTTATTGGACCAGTATAGTAACTTGTACAAGCATTAATGAGATTAGGTTGTGGCAGGACTCTCAATGAATTCTCTGTAACAAGCAAGCCAAAATTTGTTAATGTCATGTCAGCCGTTTGGTAAAGATTATTGCATAATTAATAAATTGTGTTTATTTTATAATTTATGATTCGTAACTATTATGGTGTGCTCTTCTTTGCTATGCTAAATATATATTTGAAAGTCACAAATGTATAACAAATAAAACAAAAGACTTGTCAAAAAGGTTTTTCTCTACTAAACATAAAATTTACAAACACAGCCACCATATGGTTGTCACACTTGGTACAGGGAATGAGAAAAAAGCAATATATAAGTGCAAGTGGTGTATAACAATAACACAGTAAACACAGGTACAATACACAGACAAGACGTTGCACTGGGTGTAAATGCGAAAGACTAACGTACAGAGGCTAACAGGCAAGGAAAACACAGAGGCTAACAATAATCATACAAGGCTAACACAAACACAGTTCATAACAGGGACAATGAGGTTAACAGTAACTGTGAACACAGAACACAACACAGGATAGTGTATAGCACAGGAAACAGAAACAGAAACAAGAACACACACGATAAGGAACGGTGCATAAAACAGAAACAAACAAACAAACTGTAACACAAAAATAACAGGAGTAACCCGAGTGGGAGGAACGACAAGAGTAACAGGAACAGGAACCAACTGACAAGATAAGTGAAGACAAGACCCAACAAGAGGTAAAGTGATAGGACCCTAAATAAAAGGGAAACACAGCAGTCAGTAACTACGCAAATGGAAAGAAAGGGGTTAGAAGCGAGCTTTCTTGGGTGATGTATCTACCAGATTGCTCCTAGTGCCCATCGTTACAACCCAAAGTGCTTCAGATACAGCAAATCACATGCTTCTCTTTTTTCTGCTCAGGCTTTAGGGCATCTCAGGTGCTGAATAAGTAGATTACTGGAGAGGAACATGTCAGTTTGCAATGGAGTGCAGTATAGGTTAAAAAACATATACCCAGAGGAATATATTACCTCAGTATGTACCCTAAGCTTTTCTGTCATAGCACAAAAACGGACATGGCATATAAAAAATAATTGTAGAAAACATAAAAATATCTGCGTCCAAATAAAGTATTTCAGTGTCAGCATGTTTTAGCATGTGTACATGGTCTATGAACTGCTGGCGCCCTCTTTACCCTGAATGATGCATTGCTTATGATCATTTTTCGGAATTTGTCATTGCTGGGGAACTTTATCATGCCTTCAGTTAGGGATGAAGAGCAAGAGAGTGTTTATTAACTGTAAGACTGAGGTAACTCATCACCCAGAAGGATTTCCATACTTTTGCCAAATGATCTTGGTAAACCACCAAACTGATCTGGGAATTTATGCTATCATTAAATTGATAGATTAACAATATCTAGACATTATTGAAATTGTACCAGGTGGTTTTCAGGTTAAGGTTAAAATACAGGAAGTCCCTGATTTATGATATACTGGTTGCCTTACGATGGGACTCATTTCACAAGTGATATGCTGCATGATAGTCTTCTGCAAGAAAAGCAGCTGACGGAGATGGTCAGCTGCACCACCAGTCTGCCAATGCATTTTGGTTTTGATTTTTACTTTCAGTATAATATTCAATAAATTACAAAAAATATTTAACACTTTATTATAAAATAAGATCTGTGGTAATGAATTTGTCCAACTACATTAATGGAATTATTTTAAGCAAGTTTAAGGTAGGCTATGATATATAAGGGATATATACTGCTCACAAAAATGAGGAATTAGGAATAAAATATCCCTTAATTTTTGTGAGCAGTATATTAAACTCCTCGAGTTATAAAACATTCAACTTGAGGATGGATATGTCAGAATGAATCCCCATCGTAAATAGGGGACTACCTGTAGTCCAGATAACAATTATTCCACTCCGGTACACATAAGGAAAAAAAAAGAAATACCAGCCACCAACATCCTGAAGGCAGAATCATGTGAGCACTGATGAAGGGTTAGAGGATTAGAATTACCACCACACACACTAACACACCAACACCACACCAGTGTCACTGCAGTGTTGAGAATGATCCACCACCTAAATAGTACCTGATCTGTGGGACCCCTGGACATTGGAGAACAGAGTAAGGGGATAAAAAAACATATGTACAGAAACAGATAAACTACAGTCTATACCTGTAGTACTTCTATGTGGTAAGCATTCCATTCTGACAATGAGTGTAACAAGAGTTGTCCCGTATAAAGTGACCAATACGTATAAAGGATGTGACACAAAAGCCAATGGGAAGACAAAAGACAACATTCAAATAAAGGAAAAGTCTCTACCTTCATACGTCAGGGAACAAATATACACTACCAATACTATACAGCTCACAAAAATTAGGGGACACCCTAAAATGTAATATCCCATAATGAAATATACCCTAATTTATGTGAGCAGTGTACCAAGAACGTTCAATTGTTTTTCAGAGGTAATGCTTTTTACTCAAAAGATTACGCTGATTATAGGATTTGTAATTAAACACATTACACATTTTTATTACATTCTTTTTTTACTTAAATGGTTATTAAATCTGAGGGGAAATGCAAGCTAGAAGCAGACTTTTGGTGCCCAGTGTTCTGAGCTTGTATAATTATAAATGGTGACAATTCAATATACCGTATTTACTAAAAAAAGCAAAAAGCACTTACGGTCAGTATTATAATACTTCCATATAAATATGTAATATCTTCTATCTAAAATTAAGTCTACACTTTAATCAGCCTCTCTGTCCTAGTGACACAAACCCTCATCTTGGCTCACACAACGTCTCCACACCCTCTTTACAGAAATGACAAGACGCGTACCATGTAGTTAAAAAGCGTACCACGTTTCACTGCGCTTCTGTATATATTGCGGGATAATAAACACAACACACCCTCCATAGCGGAGCTATTTTGTCCCCTAGAGGAGAACCGCAGTGAAGTTCTGGGTTTTGGAAGCTTACTTGCCGCAGGCAAAAACAAAGAGGTAACAGTTCTTTAAAGGATCCGTAAAAATCTAGACATTACTCTGATTGTTTCATTATTTAGAGTAATACATCAATTTTATGGCTTCCTCATAGGTGAATGTAACCTGCAGACAATTTATATTTTTGCCTAGCAATGCAAAACAGGCTCCATCTCGAGACTGATCACCATTCAATTAACCAGCGCTGCAACCAAGCAGCCTGGCGACATGTTTATAACTGTTCCTTACACAATGTGCTGCCTCAGCCAACTCATCAATACTAATGTTAGAATGTAGTAGTGCTTTGAGAATAACAACAGAGACCCATCTCATCCCCAACAGAATATCAAGGCCGAGCTGATGTGACCACTTGATACCCGTCTAAGCAAAGGACACAAATTGTGTACCGTAGACAGGTTCTCGAGATGCCTCTCTGATGAGTGGAGAGGCACTAAACAAAACGCAACACATAAATAAGTACAGCTTAATGATATTGCTTACGTTAAGAAATCCAGCTGCTCTCAGCAGAATCACAATACCCATGGTACATTAAATATTCACATGGCTGGGGCAGTACCTAGAAGGTGTTGGCAGGCAAGTTTTTTTTTATTGAACTAATATACAGAATATTGCTCACATGCATATATAAGCAGAGTCCAACTTGTATATCCCTCTCTGTAAAGGAAGATGTAAAGTGCTCTCCATTTGCCCCTTTCAGATCCCCAGGCCACCGTGTGTCAACACTGGATCTAATGTCAAGGGCTCTCTGCTGTTCTTCCTCCATAAGGACATGAGCTGACTCAGAGTAAATCTGTTGACACAGAGCACTTTCTAGTCTGAATAGCTGCTGTGATGTAGAAAAATAAGCACATCAACCTGACTGAACAAAGAAGTAAAATTGAAACAGCCTTGTTCTATAAACAAGGAAAGGCAAGGAATTATAGAAGCAATGCATGGAATTTAATGTTAATGTAAAAAATCCATACTCGGTAATTTTCAATTCCTCATATTGTTATGGTAAATTATATTACAACTCAAGTGTGAAGTGAATAAAATCACATAAAGCCTAAGTGTATTAAACAAGAGAAGGTTCCAAAGAGATTTTCTTTCCAGTGGGATGAATGTTTTAATCATTTTTTTTTTCCCAAAATTCCCTTTTAAAGGTAACTGAGTTGTTTTTGAGTTTCACCAAAAAAGCCACAACCATATGAGACTTGGATTCTGAGAGAGCATATCGGTAACTGGCTGTGGTTTAGGATAATGGTATGAGGTGACGCTCTTGAGCTTAGACCTACATGAGCTTAGGGATTGTGGAAGCGAATTGGTTTAGATATTGGACATGATGGTCCTGGATTTAAATCCCTTCTCTGTTTACTACCACTGTTGGGTCCTTGAGCACAGTCCTTAATCCACAATTGTAAAATCAGTTGTAAGTCCTTCTGGATAAGGGCTTCTAAATGGCTTACTGTATTTACATGTATTCATTCATTCATTCATTGTTTTATCAGTTTAATCCTTGGTCAGTGTCGTGGTATAGTTAGTGCCCAGCCGGCGTATGGCAGGAACAACCCTAGGCGGAACACCAATCCACTGTGTAATGTATTTAAATATATGTCAAGGCAAGTCAAGAAAGGTTTATTTATATAGCGCTTTTTTGAGAGGAAATATAAGTCCTAAATCATTTTAACAGGATAACTTATAGCTTAAACTATAGATGACAGATAAAATATGTGCAACATCATGCTGCAGGATATTACATATGACACCAAATTCCCAATTGTATTAGCAGCCTTGAGTGGTAGAAAGGTGCTATATAAATTAAACATATTATTATTATTATTATTAATTGATAGTGTAACAGTATACAGTGTGAAAGTGTATAGATTTTATATTTGATCTTTTACTGTCTGCAGCCCCATTTCTGTCATGGGAAAGAACCTGAAAAAACATCTCCCCGCTAAAAAAAGTTGTGCAATTTATGATAATCCATGAATACTAATGGGATGCTATTTCTGTTTTAGAAAACAGGAGGACTGACTCATGAGTGACTCATGTGAAACTCATGGTTTGAACCTCTTGATTGTCCTGTGTTGAAATTCATTCAGCGTTTCTGAAGGGTAAATCGTTGCCTCACGTTGCTTGAAGCAATGCAAAATGTATCAAGCGTTCATAATAAAAAAAATATGTAAAGAGTTTTTCTTGTAATTTAAACTAATTCTGCTCCTATGCTTGGAGTTGGAAGTGTGAGCATATGAGAGTTTGTATGGATTAGAGCTCTTTATTTTTATTTCGCAAAGCTGGTAGCCTGCACATGCTGAAATACCTCTACCCAACCATCTTGGCTGAAGAACCAAAGCACACGACTATATCTGCATTCTGCTTACACACACAGTTGAAGATTGCCTATCCAAGACACAATATCATCCAGATAAGGAGAGAGATTAGAACATAGCCCAGCCATCCATCATTGTGTATCTCATTCTGCTAGAGGCGACCCCCACCATTAGAAAGACTGTATTAAAATTCAGAAAAGCCAAGCTGCTGCAGGCCAGGCTGGGAGAGTCTGAGGCGTCAAATCTGCAACTACTGACAGGTTGCTAAATCACCAGCGTCCCTTTCCTGCCCCTAAGGCCAGCACTGACTGACGTGTGGACATGACAGCCTTGTGCATGGAGAGGGACATAAATCAATAGGAGGGCCATGACATGCAGCCCAGGATGAAGAGTGAATTGACTGGGGTGTGATTATACTGGCTTATGAGGTTAGCTTATCCCCCCAGCTCACATGAAGGATGGGACAAACTGGTCAACAACCTAGTAGTGGCATTTACATTGCGACTGTGACATTCTGTAATGACCATGTGCCAGTTTAAATGTATTTTATAAATAATACATATCATAAAACATATCACAATCATAACAATGACAGTATTTTTGTCATTGCAGTCTTGTAGATGTTCTTCTATAAAAGTGAAATGTCCTCCTGATTATTGAAATATTGTATCCCACACCATCTCTGCAGAAGATGAAAGTTCCAGGCTTAAATTCAAGGTCAGGTTCATGTTCAGGCCATGCCAAACAAAAACAGCTTTCAGTTGGTTCTTATTTAATGAGTCATTCCACCATTTTGTGCCATTTCCATCTCCAGGGAATTGCCTTTATTACAACACTGACAATTAGAATTTGTTACTCGTCCCTGGTTTTTCACTTTAATTATATATTGTATGTATTGTATATAGTATATGTATTGTATATTCTAATATATTCCTGATTCTAAACATCACAAGTCACATGTTCAGTAGAAAGTATCATCCAGATCTTTGGAAGACCATGGAAAAACCAATAACTTATTTTTTCCTGTGTATTTGATGATTTTGTAACTATGACTGAGAAGGTCAACCTCAACTTACTATCCTCTTACCTAAATTATTATAAGATCTTCTTTGTGTATTGTAATATGATTTTTTGGTAAATCAGACAGTGGACATAGCACCTCGCACCTTGTGGCAAAGAACTTCCTTAGTATATGGAAAAAAAAATTGTTGCTCTATATAAAGATGGCCTAGGTGATAAGAAAATTGACTCTGAAAGTGAGATACAACACGGTGGTCAAGACCATATAGCAAGTTCCACTCAGAACAGGCCTCGCCATGGTCGACCAAAGAGGTTGAGTGCACGTGCTCAGCATCATATCCAGAGGTTGGCTTTTGAAAATAGATGTGCTGCCAGCATTTCTGCAGAGGTTAAAGGGGAG
The DNA here is from genome assembly GCA_034780255.1 of Parotocinclus maculicauda. NCBI lineage: Eukaryota > Metazoa > Chordata > Actinopteri > Siluriformes > Loricariidae > Parotocinclus > Parotocinclus maculicauda. The sequence goes on from JAUZSU010017431.1 coordinate 18,205, forward strand.
GGGGTCAGTCTGTCAGTGCTCAGATAATAAACTGAACACTGTATCAAACTGGTCTGCATGGCTGTCAAGGAGGTAGCCTCTAAGGACATGGAAGCAAGAGGATCCCTCAGCTCTTGTGTATTGTTTCCACCCGGCATATTCAGTCCATAAACTGAGACACGTGTACCGTGTATTCTCCATGCAACCGTGCATACTGAACCGTGAGCTCCATTCTGTCACGGTTCGGTATGAATACATGTACTGCTACACATCTTCTGCAGACTAATGTTTTTGCAATTTAAATTGAATCGAAAGTACTGGTGTGTGTGTGTGTGTGTGTGGGTTGCATCAAGAAAAAAAGACACAACAACAAAATTATCTACGACAATAAAGAAAATCAGAGTGGAGATATAATGTATAATAAATATGTTACTTCTGTATATAAGTACACATATCTGTCAGTTCAGTAAAAGTGTAATGATTTACACTTTATTACACTTTATTTATTTAGTAAATAAGCTGTTCAGTGCTCATATTGGAAGCTGTTATGTAATAATAATTGAAAGAGATTAACCACTAAAGTACTAATCTATTACTTAGTTGTTATCTACTAGATAAGTAATCGTCAATTAATGGGTTTGTTCTAGGGAACTAATGAGTAATTAACAGTAGAATAGCTATTCATGCTTTCCCATTTTCAACTCCTTCTTGAAAAATGTTTTTTTTTTACCCAGAAGCTAGTCCTTAGCCATGTTTTGATGAGAGGTTCCTCATCCTTGAGCTACTTGGTGTAATTACCCCTCGAGCTGATGTAGTGGTGCAGCAGTAAATTGTCTTGCTATAGCTACATTCCTCTTCAGTCTAAACACTCAAAATGTTTCTGCTCGGAGCAAGTAGTGAAACTCTTGGATACACTTTCCCTCCCCTTAATGTTTCACTGTCACATGGGACTGATGTTTAATTTATCCTTATTATCAGCTGATAAATGGTGCATCACTATCAAAATGAAAATGCCACCAAGCGTTAAGACGGTTGACGTTGATGTAATGTCTGCAGTAACATGATGCAGTCTGCACTGATGTTTCTTTTAACGTTAACAAAGTATAAAACATCATGCGTAACAGTAAAGATAAAAACTGTAAAATCTGTGGTAGCCTAGCAGTTAAGGTATTGGACTATGTACCATAAGGTCCAGGGTCCTTAGCCCACAATTACTTGGATTTGTAAGATTGTATAAATTACAAGTCGCTGTAGATGTGTGTCTGTTAAATGACAAAAATGTAAATATAAATGCTAAAATATAAAGTGATATTCCTTATGTACATTGGGGTCTAAAGACCACTAATAAAAAGACTACTTGTAGACCTAAGACGATCAAGGGGTCGTAACTGTCAGGTATTGTCATCCATAGTAAACTGAAAGGCAAGCATTCAGAAACATCAGAATATGTTCTTTGAAATAGGACTGTGCTAAAAATTGATACAGCAATATATCACAATATTTATTTTCATAATATACTACATAGATTTTCAGCTCAAAATTTTTGATGGAAGAAAACACATTTGAAATGGGGTGAAAACATAAATTTTTGCTCCTGTAGATGCTGTAGTAAAGTGTTTTGACTCTTAGTTTGTCTGATGTATTAAGACAACTCAGATGGTACACCATAACTTTTATTTAGCTGTTATTTCTTAAGTAAACTATGTAAAATATCACAACATATTGCAATGTGTATTGATATAACTGTGCCATGACCCATATGCTGTAATGAGTCTCGCATCGTGAAGTCCTACCCATTACCCATCCCTACCTTGGGAATTTTGTAAAAGTATGCTGGGATAGCGGATCATCATATTTTGCACAAATTGGTCCATGTCAGCTTAAATGCATGCTGTCATGAAGATACAGCAAAAGGAAAACCATACCAAATACTACAAATTCCATAGCATACATAGTTTTCTGTATTTTTTTTGTGTAAATATTGCATTGTTTAACACTGCTAAATACACTGCTCACAAAAATTGTGGGATATTTGAAAATGAATATGAAAAGAATCAGTGTGATTTTATTAGTCTTGGGTGAACATACACCCTACTGAACAGTCAATGTGGGGCACTCTCGTCCAGTTTTACATGCTTATGTTCACCCCCATGAATATGTCACATGAATATGGTACTTAATCACCATAACTGAGTTTGCATTTCATTTGCATTATTCATTTTTTTATATTAATATCCCATATTTTTGTGAGCAGTGTATTACTGCTGTGGTCAACCATTTAGCCACCACTGCATATGATCATTTTAAAAAGCTCTCTTCTGAATGTACTGAGATACCTAATAGCACTATGCTTTGCTTTATAAACAAGAACAAGTAATGTATTGAGGCAAAGTTCTATAAAAGTTTCGTTATTGGTACACTAACAGACAAAGAATAAACTGGCACAAGAAAATTTTACTTAGCAATACTATAGACCACGGTTTCTTAATAAACTACTCAGTTTTGTCTACTTTGAGCCCTAAATTTAACTTAATGAGATATAGTTCACTGTGGTTTTGGCTCTGCTTTCAAATTACAAAGGTTTCTTTTGTCATCAGCCATTAGCAGGCTGGAGTAATAGCTGAAATTGGAGCTTTGTAGTCATATGCAAACAATAAAATATAAATCGACTATCTCAATCTGTCATTGGGATCATTGTTAATAACCTTAATTATGTATTTTTAAATTCATATAGCATAATAAAAATACTTTAAGAATACTGCAGTGATTCCATTGTTCTGAAATAGAGGTTAATTAGTTTAATGCATAGCTTGCTATCTAGATCTATCTAGAGATCGCTTCAGGTTTAATTGCAAATTAACATAATGACAAGCTAGTCTGCTACACTATAATTCTTGTAGCTATAATGATTGGTGGGTGGGCCATTGTTCCACTAAACAGTCCCTAAAGCCGGGCTTGGATGTCCTTATTCAGAGCAACTTACAATCAGTACAATCTTCCAAGGTGCAATCCAAGTATTTAAGGATAAGGGCCTTGAGCAAGTGCCCACTAGTATCAGCTTGTCAGTGTTAAGACCTGATCCCTCAACCTTCTGGTCAACAGCCAAGTGTCCAATACCTAAGTCAGCAGAGTCAGCACTGTTGGAATACAGCATTCAATGTAGCTATGGTATTGCTATAAATCTATGTGGCTAGTATGGCTGTGTACCTTTGGTTAGAGCTTTGTAGCTACTATAGCCTTAACAGCTCTTCCTTCGTAGAGTTTGCATGTCTTCCCTGTGTCTGTGAGGGTTTACCCTGGGCACTCCAGTGTCCTCCCACATTCCAGAGACATGCTTTAAGTTAATTGCCAGCTGTATGTGTCTGACTAATCTCATTATAACCTTGCTGCTGTCATGAACCATTGATACTGATGTGATGTTGAATAATAATTAAAAAAAAATGCTTTGCATTTTGGGTTCATCCCAGATGCCCCAAATTACAGATTACCATATGTAAGACATTTTGAAAAACATTACTTCCGGGCAGCATCTTGGCACAGTGGGTAGCACCGCTGCCTCAAAGCAAGTAGGTCCTAGGTGCAATCCCTGGATGGAGTGGCCTGGGTCCTTTCTGTGGGGAGTCTGCATGTCCTCCCTGTGTCTGCGTGGGTTTACTCTGGGTACTCTGGTTTCCTCCCACAGACCAAAGACAAGTGTGTTAAGTTAATTAATTACTCTAATTTGGCAAAGACTTAAGTGCATATATAGCACTAGTCTTGAGATTACTTTGTGAATAGATATAACCTTGTGTGTGTCAAAAATTTCAACTGATTCCGATAGCAGCGCTAAGGAAGTCAAACAAACAAACTTATAGACTTCCAAATTTATAACAGGGAGATGGTGATCTCAAGCACTGGCAATGCTAGAGTCATCAGTGGATCTCTAAGGCAGTCTAAGGATAATACTTGGTGCTGCTGTCTTGGTAAAAGGGATGCTTTTGTCTGTCTTAAAAAAACACTAGCTAACAGGACCTTGTTTGTTCTAATGAAGCAGAAAACAAACATGATAATCTGCCCCATGATGTTGCATGCACTTAAAAAAAGGTTGCAGTTTGCAAAAATGAAGAGGAAGCTAGTTCTAACTGCTGTTTGAAATTGGAGTTTAGTAAGTAAGCTTTTAAGTGCAGATCAGTATTCAGGCAGAAAATTGTATTTAACATGGTTGAATAGCAGTGTTATCCTTTTTTAACAAGGACATAGAGATTTCTAACAAAAGTTAGAAGCTAATTTACTACTAGTTTACTACAGTGCATCCGGAAAGTATTCACAGCGCTTCACTTTTTCCACATTTTGTTACGTTACAGCCTTATTCCAAATTG
>JAUZSU010017432.1:0-10892 GCA_034780255.1 Parotocinclus maculicauda
TTAGTCTCCTCATATTTAGGAAGCTGTAGTGATCCATGGTTGCGTTAGAAAGCAAAGGGTACAAGGAGGTTAACCAGTAGACAAAAGACAACACCAGAACAGCAAGTGGAAAAGGTGTTAAAGGAACACTCGTTGAGCCTGATCTCTATCCATTACGTCTGAAGGACGTGTATGATTACCACATACTGGGCATATGTTTTTACACACCTTCACGCACTGGGAAACAGAAGTCTCGAGACTTCCATAATGGAAGTTTTTATAACAGGGGTAATGATTAAGTCCAACAATAAATTCTTAAAATAAGATATCACATAATAATGAAATCAAGTAAATAATGCAAATGTAGCACTACAGTCACGTATGTAGTGTAAAATACTTATATAAAACAACCCTGAAAAAAGTAATTGCCTTAGAATTAATTTACAGTATATTATTTTTACCATTTTAATGCTCATACTGATTAATGCCATGGGAAAAATAACCTACCAAGACAGAAATTGCTGCAGTTAGGTCTCAGGCAGATATTAATACAGATGTGGTCTGGTTAAAGACTGGGTAAAAGTGCTGCCCCAGCTGCCCTAGAAAAGGCTCTCAGGAGCTACTCTTGGGTAGTGTACCTCTTGGTGACAGAACACTGACTGCTAGACATCTATGACACTCAAAGACATTTTCCCAGTTGACAGACTTTTGACTGAGACAAGCAGTTGACTGTCATGTAGGCCATTCTGATTTAGCTGTTAGGAGGTACTGGGAGCAATGGTTATGTGAGGGGAATTCCCACAAAGAGAACAGGCTATGGAAGTTCCAGACAGACCACTAGTAGAGTGAAATGTTTGATCCGATGACAAAAACAAGCAGCTGTAAAAATCAGTACTGGTAATTCAATGTAATTTATAAGATGTGTTTTGTTCTCTAAGTTCTGTTTGTTTGTTATCTGTCTCTCTGCTCTCTGGTCCAGCATGACATTAACCATTTTATGCTCAACAACTTTCCTTTTTCCTGTGCCCCACCTTTCTACGAATGTCTAATATGGAGACATGACCAGACTGCCCTTCGACTTCCACCATGTAATCATTTTTAAAGAGTTTAAAATTTTTGAGTCAGTATTCAATGAGTCATTGTTCTCTCTTCTGCTTAAAAACAAAAATAGCTCTACTGCAATAAATTCTGCACAGATAAGTAAAAAGACACTGGATTACCTCTTTTATGTTACAACAACCTGGATTTGATTTCACTTCCTTCTATTCTACCCAAGCAAGGTGCTGAATTTCCTTCCTGGGATCTATCACCTTAAGGAATTCACTTCAGACACAACAACTGTTTAAACCTGATGTTTTGAACTTGAATCTCAGGTCCTAACTGGACAGGACAAACTGGACAGAATCAGAGTTACAGATTCATGGTAGGTAAATGGAAGTAATAATGGGACTCATCTGTATCGTCTGTTCCAAAACAGTGTACACAAAGCAGTCTAGACGTGGTCTGTCGCATTAGACAGCTCCACACATACCAAACATGGAGGTCTGTCACACCACTTATCACCCACTAGCAACACTGTGTTACAACAGTACCGTTGCAGCTACTCATAAAGTCACACTCACAGATTACAATAACTGTCATAGCACGCTTAACACATTTATGAGCTCATACATGTGAATCACACCCACTCTTAAATATATCAATGTTGGTAGATGTGTGAAGTAAAAAAGTGAAGTGGTATGAAGATGTTGGAACACATTCGGGAACTTGATGTACAATTTAAGCAACAGCACACAAAATGAGTGTGTTAGTGCAAACAGCATCACAGCTTATAACAACATGAAGAAGCAAACTAAACCAAAGAAGCCCTAAATTACATACTGAATATGCTTTAATAACGACAATACCGCCCGGCAAAAATAATTAACATCAGAATTTAGGCTTATTATTTGGGTTATTGTGTTATTTGCATAAAAGTCATGCATAAAGCTGGCCGTTACTTAGAAATGCGTCATAGAAGTGATGCTGTTTTACAAATAACAGTCAGAACTCTTCTTAAGCAAACAGACTGTAAGGTCAAAACTTACTGAAATGTTCAGCGTGTTATATGTTATGTGTTCATACTCATAATTACGAAAGGCAAATTCAACTTTTTTTACACCCTTAATATTTTAGTGGGCATGTATTCTTAATAATAGTGTAATAATGTATGCACACTATTATGATAAACAACATCAATTTGTCAAAATGTGTAGGGCTATGTGTATTAAAAATAAAAGTTGCAATAAGGAAACTCAACATGATAAAAATTATTATCATGAAGCTGATAATTAGTTGTCATATAAATAATTGCACTTAACAATTTCAGCTAATGAAAGACAAGCCTAGAGTGAGTGAACAGATTTCGATTACTGTCAAAATGATGCACTGCATGAGTGGGCATCCAAAAACTTGCACAAATGCATACAAAAATAAAGATTCAAAGTAAAAACATCAGCAAAAATATATAGAATGAACTACATAGCTAAAAATACTTAAGCATTATTCAGCATTTAGCATATTCTTCATATATGATCGTCGGGGGATCCGCGAAACAAGCAATAAAAAAAAGTCTGGCCTAACCTCACTGAGCTGATATGTCCATTATACAAACATTCTGAACATCTTTCTCCAAAGAGTTCTTTGTGCATTGATCTGCTGTTCTTTAACTACTGGCTAATGTGAAAACAAACACACACACACACACACACACACACACACACACACACACACACATTTCAGTATTATGTCAGGACTGTGAGTCATCCTCTAAAAACTCTGATTTTCAAAGCACAACTCCCACTATCAGATCTCCCACACAGATCACTAACTAAATAACCACTGCTGAGAAAGTACTGGATGGATCAATGGAGCTTTGAAAGAGGCCAGTATACTTCGCCGTTGCATGTGATCATTCAATCAGTCGTGGATGGACTGCCTCCCTGCTGCTCGCTCGCCGGAGCAGGACCACTTCAACACTCAGCACTCGAGGGCAAAATAATAAGCCTTTTCTGACATCCTCCATGTACACGCTCCAGGTAAAAGGTCAGGAAAGGAGAAAGGCCAGCTGAAAGTTGTGTACTGTGTACAATCCACATTCTTACCTGCATCCTCTCCAGCATGTCAAAGAACTCAGCAGACTGAAAGGAAAAGAAATGAGAAAATGTTTTAGTTCATACAGCGACATTTAACATTGCACGTTGTAGCACACTAGACCCCAGCTGAGCACTGGCTATAGCAAGGAAATGAGTAAGAAGAGCAGAGCTATTCTTCAACTGCACAACATGGAACTGTGGTGGCTTAGTGGTTGGGCTGCTGGACTGTGAACTATGAGTCCATTCGCCACAGACTGCCTGTCTGGAGTTCGTATTTCCTCCCTGAATCTACATGGGTTTACTCTGTGTGCTCCAGATTCTTCCCACAGTGCTATATTGGCCTCATCTCACTATGTATAACAAGTTTCTATATAACATGCATGTCAATGTAATATTGTGACATTAAAGAGCCCCTGATCCTGAAAGCTACGCTAAATAAACCTACTAATCAAACAAACGTCTTTTATTGGTAAAATGTATGACCTTGTAACTTCACTGTTTTTTTTTTGCTCGTTGGCTTGTTTGATTTAAAGTTAGCATCAATGGATATTTGTGACGAAAACAAGGTTGCGTAGATACTAGTAAATCATATTAATGCTGGGCCAATTTAGAGGGACCAATTAACCTTACACAGGTCTTTGAGATGTGGGAGGAGACCAGAGCATTTGTTGTAAACCCACGAGGACATGGGAAGGATATCTGAGGTGCTGACCGCTTGTGCCACCGTGCCACTATTGACTTAGTACATAGATTGAATAGCTTATGTGCATTTAATTGTTCACGTATCAGCAGTGGTGAATGGTAACAATGTTGGTAACAATGTAAATGTAATTTGTTAATATACGAGTGAGAGGTAAGATGTTTTTATGTTTGTCTTTACTTTTTTAACTCCACTACATTTCAATGTCAGATATAATTAACCTTATGTATGGATATGGCTTATGTGGGCATAAAAGGGAACATATAAAAACAGACAGCAAAGACACCAACCAGATTATAACGGGAACTTTGTTTTAAACTTGTTTGGACCTGTTGGAATCATTAATGACATTCTGTTAAAAGATCGGTGTACCAAAAATGACACAAGAGTCTTTTCATAAACCTAATTATGCAAAAGTCTACATACACAAATGATAATAGGACATTGGAGCCATAATCAATCTTGGTACCTTTACTTTTGATATTTAAGTACATTTGAAGGTAAGGGTCGACTTTTTTTACCTTAGTAGGCTCTACTTTAACTCAAGTACATGATTCATGTACTTTGTCCACCACTGAATTTTCAGATGACATGGTGGGGTATGCAGATAGCGTGGTCGCCTTACAGATTGTTTGGGCATGAGGAGTTTGCATGTCCTCCCTGTGCCAGGTGGGTTTACTCTGGGTATTCGGGTTTCTGCCCAGTTCTAGAGACGTACGTTAGGTTTACTGGTGACTCTAAATTTACCCCGTTATCCATAGCCACTTATGCTCATGGTGCTTTAAGTAAACAATTAAACAAACAAACAAACAAACAAACAAACTAGCAAGTCTTCTGGATGGCAGGCATGAGCAAAAAGGGAAGCCATTCTATCAGTCGTATTTTATAGCGCTGGACATGCTCTCTAATCTCAGTCAAAATGCCACCTGGATTTGTCACCATGACAACTGATGACATAGAACTTTTCTTCTTCCTGGAACGTCAGTGTGGGTACATATGCAGATCTATACTGACTGATAGAACAAAGTCTTACTGGGTAGCACATTCCAGACCACTGTCTAACCCCAAATATTTGGGCAGACACTGGTGAAGTTACGTTTCGTTCATGTTGTGGTGAAAAACACGGATTCTGTAGGAGACAAACTTGGGGATGTTTTAGTTTCCTGTTGTTTAGAAACTCTACAAACACGTACTGGACATTACTGGTTAGGATACACCTCTTTTGACAGTCTGCTCATCAAGTCAGATTTACTTCTAGTGCTTCTTTTAGTATAGAGCACTGTCTCAAAACCTCTTTACAATATCAGATCATCTTCTGAGGTCAATCCGGAATTGAGCAAGCCTAGGGCAACAGTGGAAAGGCAAAACTTCCTAAATGTTATAAGAAAGAAACCAATCTAGAATCCAAGTAACTTGGGATGACCAAGACTAAAAAAAAACCCACCCTCATTGGGTGGCTTAGATGTTAACTGTAATAACTAATTTATAGCCAAATAACAGGGGGTATAATTAGGGGATATTTCAAAATGCATATGAAGGGATTTAAAAAAAGCTTTTTATTAAACAAGATAATCAAAAGTCAAAGAAAGTTGTTTGATCACGTAAAAGAGTGGCACTAATAACGCACGGCTGAGGCTAAAAAAGTGACCAAACTAAAGACAAAATACAGACATCACCAGCCTCAGAGAATAAGTCTAGCCAAATTCTAACGTGTTGCTAAACGTGGCTCATCTTCACTCACATGGTTTTGACGTTGAAAAATAGATGTTGCTCAAAAGAGAACTCAGGAAATCGCCTGCCATTAAATACAACTCAACAACGAACATACACTGCTTAAAAATAAGGGGATTTTTAATTATGGAATATTTCATTTTGGAGTATCCCCTAATTTTTGTGTGCAGTATATTTCACCATCTGCAACCTATCCACCATGCAGAATATGAAGATCATGACAAACTTATTTTACTTACTTGTTATGACAAACTTAATTTAATTTTACTTACACAGATTAAATGCACTGTCAAGGAAAACGGCAAAACGTAAAACCTTGTGCAGTGGCAAGGAAAAACTCACTGAATAAAGAAGGAAGAAACCTTGGGAGGACCAAGACTCGTTCTCCTTGGGTGGCCTAGATGTTAATTAAATAATGACGTTGTACTAATAGTAAAATGAAGTAAATAATATTATTAAATTGATAATAAAATTTAAATTAGTGAAACAATTCAAAATAAATAACAAAATGGATTTTAAATGAGAATAGACAACTGCTTAAGCTCCAAACCGTCTCCCAAAACTGTGAGCAGGATATGCAGGGGTTAAACATAATGCTTTGTTTTTATATTCTTACTATTTAAAAAAGGAAAAGTTTATCCAGCCTGTGACCATGTTTTTCATGCAACTTTTCGGATATTCCAACAAAAGCCCAACCAATGTGTCAGTAAGTCACTCTTCCCATCACATATAACAAATATAAAGCTAGATATTTTCCATTTGTGAAGAAAGCATCTACTGCTCATTTCCTTATCCCAGCTTTAGTTAACACACCAGTTGAGAGACCATGAAACAAAACTACCTGTCCTACACAATGCTCATGCCTTTATAAACACAGATCATCAACTCTACATGTGAACCAACTAGGTGGGGAACGTTCACACAATAGTTACACAATGCATACACAGTAAGTAAAGACAAATAAAAGCTTAGAGTGAAGCACAGAGTGAGCACCATGTCACACAAGTGAAGATCCAAAAAAAGAAGATCTTTAGTTATTTAGACTAATGCAGCTGATTATCAGTTCTTACCAAGTGTTGGCTAAGCAGATAACTTGAGGACAAATAACAAGGATGGAAGTTAAAAACTAGCACTATGTGAAAATTAATTATGGATACAAGACTTGGGAAATTCACACATCTTACCTTTCATTCCAAAAGCAATAATTCAGAAATGACTAGAACAGTAATATATCCAAGCATAAAGATCCTTTTATTGATATAAAGGAAATCCAGCAGGCGTCAGAGGGAGGGAGGTCGGATTTCACCAGGTTAATCATTGATTCCTCACCAACACTAAGCATTAAGTCAACAAACGAAGATCTGCAAGACCTTAAAGAATAACCTTAAACATTTAACAGAGCAGCCCCAGATTTCACAAAAACACTAACAGGATAAAGATGGGTAAAGAAAGTAAAGTAAATGTTTTTTTAAAAACATACATTAGTATTTCCCATGATGGTCTCTAGCCTTTGGGAAAAAAGCTTTTCCTTTGAAAAAAGGAACCTGAATAATATGGATGTATAAGAAAAAGTGATTTGCATTTTATTTTGTTCATAAATCCGTTTAAATCCCTATATTTTTTGTGATCACAGAAGGTGTAACATTCAAAGGTTATGAGGACTGTCAGAGATAGGCAGCAAGGCAAAGATCCTGACCAAGTTAAGTGGATAAGACAATAAATGAATGAATATACGGCTGCTAATCATGTCAAATTCAGATACTAACATAATAATAAGTACAAATACGAACTATGGGGCCACACGGCGGCTCGGTGGGTAGCACCCGGGTTCAATCCCAGGGTGGACCCTTCTGTGTGGAGTCTGCATATCCTTCCCGTGTCTGCGTGGGTTTACTCCGGGTACTCTGGTTTCCTCCTACAGTCTAAAGACATGCCTGTTAGGTTAACTGGTGTCTATAAAGTAGCCCTTAGTATGTGACTGTGTGTGTCTACCATGGATTGGTGCCCTGTCTAAGGTTGTTCTTGCCCGTGTGCCCAGTTGCGCCAGGTGGGCACCGGCTGGTCCGTGACCCCGTGTGGATTAAGTGGAAGATAATAAATGAAAAATAAACTACAATATTTAAAAAGCAATTACAATAACGTAAAATATTCCTTAATTGGTCCATTAAATCTGTAAAATCTGTAAATTTTGGTCAAAATACTGTAAGCTATATATCTTTTATTGTCCATTCTCATAGAAATGACCTATATCAATGCATAATCTTTTATTATTCAAATACAATTCATCACTTTAGGGAAAGAACAGAAAAACTACTCTCACAGTCTCGGAAACAAACAATAGCAATAAAGTAATAGAGGGTTCTACGTGCCTATCCTCTTATCTTCTACGGCACCCTTTGGATTCTGCTGCTGCACAGCTTCTGATTATCTCTCACTCTGAGAGACTACTCCTTACTACACACAAGATCTATGCACATATGGAAGCTCAATTCATTAGGCTGTACTAAGAGCCTAACAAAAGCTTCTTTAGGACTCCAGATGCTCACGCAAATATATGAAGTATTTACACTGACAAGCACCTGGGGCAAGCACCAAGACGTTAGGGCATCGACAAGCAGGAGGGTCATATTCTAAATGCACTTAAAACACACACTTGTCTTGCTATCCTTGTGGGGACTTTCCATTGACATTAGGATTACTGTAGCTAATTAACAGTAGACTTACATTTACATCCAACCCTAATCTTAATCTCAGTAACCTAAAGCAAGTCCTATGTTTTTTGTGAAATAGACTAAACTTGTCAAAAGTGCCGGGTTTTCCTACCATTGTGAGGACATTTTTCTTCACGTGTACAGTTGTACAGATGGGTAGCACCTCTGTTCACAGCAAGAATAATAATAATATAATAATACATTTTATTTGTAATGCACTTTACATTCGAAAGGAACCTCAAAGTGCTACATGAAAAAAATACACAGTAAGATTTCATAATTATAAACAGTAATATCTTAAAAGTCCACCTTTGTTGCAAAAGGCCCGCATAAAGTCCATAAGGTTCTACTTTTAAAAGTTTAAAGTATAAAAGGCTAACTATGTGTTATAAAATTTCCTAAAAAGAAAATGTGTGTATAATGTATTTATATATTCAATTATTTTCTCAATGTTTGTAACAACTTTGGCAATAATGTTCTTTCAAGATTCATGCCAATAAAGTTATTATAAATTAAATTCAATTGAGAGAGAGAGAGTGAGACAGGGAGACACAGAGAGACAGACAGACAGACAGAAAGACACAGATCTTTAACTTAACCACAACCTGTATTGGTTTTCTTCTTTTTCTATTTGTGATCTAAAAGTCCTGAACGTTTCTGTTTGGTACAGTATCTCATAAACAAAATGCTCAAATTCTCATTTCATTCTTCTACCCTTTTGACATTCCAGTCTATTTTAAAACTTCTCGAACTTTTCCTTCACCTTATTACATCACATCAAGCTACAACACAACAGCCAGAATTGTAATAAACTCTTACAATAAACTCTTACAATAAACTCTTACATCTCCCTTACTAAACCTGAGCTTTTTTATTTTTTACACCAATGTTCTTGCTTTCTAAGTTTTCATCCACGAGAAACGCTCCCAATCTTTTGTATGTTGTGTTAGTCATCGGCCATTTGACAGGCCTGACATTGTGCATGGTAGACCGGCTTTGTGTGGAGTGAAGGACGTGCCCTGTGCAAGATGTGTTCAGATCAGCTGCTGGGTAAAAGAAATCCAGGCCAGCTGAAATGTGAGAAAAGACTGGCCAGTGACGAGCTTTGGCCAGCTGGCCTCGGGCATTCGCTTTGTCTGTACTTTCTTCAGTTTCCTTTTTTCATCCCAGTGGCTCTGCATTACACTGAGCTTAAGATAGACCTCAGAATGAAATGTTAAGTCGTCATCTTTCTTTGATGCCGCACTCGTACTGGTTAGAACATCATCACCAGTGGACTTTACCTCCTAATGTGGCTGATTTTACCAAAACAAATGAAGATACAGCTCATGTGGGTCAGCCAAGGCTTCATTTATTTAATGTCTGGAATTACATCGTTGAATAAATAATATTTTGAAATGCAATAATATTTTGACACATTGATTAACTTTAAGTTTTAGTTTAAGTCCAACCTTTTGATCTCCCACATGAGGCTCTTATGTCGTGTCCCGATGATGATTATTGGGTTGTTTTTGTAACCGATCCCAGTTTTGTTTGGCTACTCTGGTGACATTTTACCATTTTTACCGACAATATCATGTAAAATGAAATTATAGGAACAGTTATCGTATTGAGCTGATAGTAGTATTTGTTTTTTTTGACTAATTCCAGTTCAGCTCGATTCACTTTAGACCAGCTCTATTCTGTGAACAGAAACAGGACCGGTCTGCAGACGACCCGCTCATACTTGGGCTTGTGTATACATTTGTGGTGCTCTGTAACACACCACAGTTTTCGTCTGTTGCTCGGTGCAGTCTAAGAATATTACATGTTGCATACGGGTGATTAGAAGTTCAGCCTGTGTTTAAACTTTTATGGCGTTGTTTGAAGAATAAAAACAAAAGCGGGGTGTTTATCATGCAGCTTAATTCCTATCAGAATTAGAGCACTTGCTGGTCGAGCAGTATTTATGCTCATGATAGTAAGAGTATGGTGGTTCCATATCTGTCTAAACTGCACGTTTTTCCTTTACCCAAAGTCCACTTTGTCTGGCATTAAGGAGATTAGCATAGAAACACGAGGAGCCCTCATGGACAAGGGGACGCTTTTATAAAGCGTTTTGTGCGTTGTGTGTTTGTTTGTTTGTGTGACATTGTTGCATCACACCTATAAAGAAGAGGAACACGGCCTGACGCTTGGCTTTAAACAAAAACATTTGTACAGATCCCCACCTTTATTAGTAGCACATCGTAGCCCCATATGGTCCCCTCATCTCGCCTGCTAAAGTTTGGGAGGTTCTCTACATGCTGACAAACAAAAACATGAAAAAACGTGACCTTTAAAAAAAAAATGTAACTTACTATTTTTCTAGATGCAGGGGTTTTAATGCATTTTATTGAAATAGGTGTTTAAGTTTAGTTTCTTATAGGTTATAGGTTTCTTTTTTAGTTTTTAGTTTCTCATCTGCTTTATTTTGTTTTTATTACATAAGAAGAATTTTGTTCTAATTTAATGCCTTTCTCAATAATTGGTAATACTTCATAAATAATTGTTTTTTCTCAAGTATTTTATTTACTATTTTAGAATTTAAAAGTCCACATTCTCTCTGTGTGTATGTGTGTGTGTGTGTGTGTGTGTGTGTGTGTGTGTGTGTGTGTG
>JAUZSU010017443.1:0-10892 GCA_034780255.1 Parotocinclus maculicauda
ACCTTCAGATCCAGAGTCCAGTGCCTTAACCGCTAGGCTACCCCAGTCCCACAGATGGAATTTAAATTCTTTTGTGTACTTTTAATGTATTATGTTAATTTAATATGGTTTCCAAATCTGTTCCTATAGAAATGTTTTGCCTTCTGATTTTTTACTTATTTGTTAATAAAACCCATTCATGTCAGCTCTGTATCGAAATGAAATTGAATAATCAAACTTAATGGACTTCTATGCTAATCTCCCTTCGTTTTGTGCTATTTCTAAAACTTTTACTCAACAAGTCAACTTGTTGTTTTAAACGCTAAACACTGGTAACTTCGTTCATCTGTGATTTCCTCTTTCAATTCAATTGCTCAGTGTAAAGTTCGAACCATTACCTTTTTAAAGCCTTTTAATTCTTATCTGACATTTCACTTATCTTGCATTTAATGTTTTACATTTTGTTTTTTTTCCCTTTGTCCTCAATTCTTTTATTTTACTTTTGTTATTTTATTTTTATTACACTTTTATTGTAGTTTAAAGTGTCAAATTTAGCATACATGCCAGCATACTTAGCATACTTTATCCATTAAGTGGGTTAAGGGCCCCGCTCAAGAGTCCAGCAGTCGCAGCTTGGCAGTGCCAGAAGCCTAGACCTTTTGGACCTTCTCAACACTAGCCCAGTATCTTAACCACTGTGTCACCACAACCACATTTTTCATAATAAACGCTTGAGTTGCATAATAATTTGTGTCAAGCTGAAAATTTTCATTGTCAAATACCCTGTAGTTTGTGACTCATATTATAGTTTTTTAACAACATCCGTTGACACGAACAAAATCAAGTGTTTATAATAAACATATGTCAATGCTTACATGTAATAACTGATGGTTTCTTTATTTAAAGAGGTAGCTAGAATTATACAAAATAACATTAACGTAATTAGAAAAAGTACTTACCTATTTTGTATCACTGGTTTTTGATTAATGGCTGGCCATTTACATAGAGAGTGTTCTTTATCAAGTGCAAAGAGAACAACATCATGAATACACAAAAATACTGATACAATTAACAAGCAACACAGTATGGTTCACACTTGCAACAATATATTGTTGTATATACTATGGAAATTAAAGAAAAACCCAAACCCCTAACATGAATCAATAGGGTCTAATTTGGAAACAGATCTATTTCCGTTTAGTCACAAATAATATCTTACTAAAAACCAATAATTAACCTTAATTTACCACCACCTTAATTTAGAGCATGGACACAAGTGCCAATCACAAAAAAAGATTTAACCCCTAGTATTAATGAACAAACATTTATGTAGAATAAGAATAATTTGAAATGGGTGAAATGAAGGAGTTGTGATTAATAATATCAACAGGACACTAAATCTGTTCCCATTTCTTAATGACCAATCCAGTTGTCATTTTATTTATGTCATATTATTTAAGGTATATCGAATAAACACTTAAATATATTTAGGGCACGGGGGAAGGTGGTTTTCAGTTTACAATGAGGGTTTTAAATACATGGTTGTATTTTAACTGTACGTGAAATTTTCCAAAAGATGCTTTGTTTATCCTTAATAATCAGAACCACTGTGAAATATTTAAAATGAAGGGATTGTTTTCATAAGTGACGCCATGAAACCGTTTAGACTTGATAGTACAGTATTTGGCAAAGAATAAACAAGTATGTCCAAGTACTAAAGCAGTTCGTGTAGTATGGTACTAAGCTATGGAGAAGTTTTTTTCAAAATGCAAAATAAATACAAGGGGTCAACTGTAACGGGAATATTAGCCAGTATAATTATATTAGAAACAATATGAATTATAATAGACGTTAGTGGAAGAATGGCTGCCTGTTATAGCCGCTGTTTGTGGATGTGTCCGCCTACTCACCCAGGCAGAGTGGAAGAAGTCCTGAAATCCTACTTCCCTTCACCGCAATGCCTGTTAATCATTTCTGTGACATTCCCGGGAGGAATGTGACTCTAAACTGGATATTTTCCTGATCCGCACTTGAGGTAAATCCATAATGCATTTTCTCCCGTTTCTGTTTGGATCTAATTCACTTCTGATACCCAGGCTTTAATGTATCTGTATTAGCTCGTTGGCTACTTGTTTTAGCAGCTAATTCCTGTTGCATTTAGGAAAGTAATAGTATATATGTAAAAGTAATAGACTCCTGGAGCGTTTTAAGAGTTTACTTACACTATTGCTTGTCGGTAGTATAAAATAAACAAAATAAACAACGCAGCCTAGTTCTAGTTCTTCGCTAACCAGATGTACCGGTGAGCTCGCTAAAGTTGTTGTTTTGTTTACTAAGCAAACTGGGGCTCTTTCCATGTGTTATTACATATCATGCATAAACGAATGTGCTTAAGCCGAAATCTATAAACTGATGAAAGTATTGGACTGATCAGAGTGAAAAGGGATCTAAACTTTTCTAATAGTTCATTCAACAGGTATGCTGATGCTGTAGACCTGTACTGGTCCAGAGGAACAGGAGTCGACATATTAATAGTTAATTCTTTAAAACTAAATGCGATCTGGTTGCTCCAGGTTCATATGTTTATTTATCTAGTTTCGTGTTCACGTTCTGAATTAATCATGAGCTCAGCTAGGCTCCTTTCAGGGCTTGATCTCTGGTTTCACAGATCGCTGGAACATCAGATGAGAGCTTTCACTCTTTCCACTGCAGTCCATGTAGGCTCACAGATAGCAGCCAGTTCTTCTGACTCATCCTTTCAAACAAGATATGACCATTGAGAAGTCTGGTCTTTTTCAGACTTGTTTTGGCTCTCAATTTCACACTGATATATTTTCCAGTACTGTGCTGATGGCCTCTAAGCTCCTGGACAGACTTCGCCGGTCATTATTTAAAGAAGGAGAGCTTCCCCCAGACTCAGATGACACTGATGACTTTCCAGAGAGCTCCGAACTCGAGGATGATACTGACTGCGTTTTGGCCAGGCTCAGTGGAACCCTCTGTTTTGACAGGGATGGACTCCTGGACTCTGAAGACACAGGAGAAACATCTGGTCCCGACAGTGATTCAGACTGTTTTGCAGAGTCCTTGGATAATGCATGCAGCAGCACAGGTAGGTCTTGAACAACTTTCCACACTTTTTTTTTAGTTGGAAATGATCAAATATTTGGATCATCAGTGGAGAATGTGATTTAAGTATCTAAATATCAACAGACGTTTGCATGATTTCATAGATTTAGAAATGCTTTGAAAATGACAAAATGGGATAAGGGATTGAAATTTAAGGGGAGCACCCATCCTGTACTGATTACTGATATTCAAATGTGTGTGATCCCACTATTCCTGCTTTAGTTATCTATTTATCGTATTTGGAACTCTCTCCATATTTGTGAGGGTTTTCTCTAGGTGCTCTGGTTTCCTCCCACATTCCAAAGACATGCATTAGGTTAATTAGGTTAACTAGTACTATTATGACATTGTTGCTGTCTTAAAACTCACCATGGATGCTGATGGGACGTTAAAAAGACGTCATGCCCACATCTGTAAATGTATGATAAAGTAAGGAAAAAATTGGGGAATTTTGCTAGAACTTATTGAACATTTGCTAGAACAAACTTGGATGTTTGGACAGTAGGACTTTAGCGTTGTGGAGGACTAAGTTTATCCCTTCATGACAGCTGTTTACCCAATGGCACAAGAACACTTTGAGCAGGACAGTGCACCATGCCACAGGGTTGGTAAAGTCATGGATTAATTCCAGTGAGTGTGCCCTGTGATTGATTGGTCTAAGGTGGGTCCTGCCTTGTGCCCTATGCTGCTTGCTAGGCACTGGCTCTCACACGACCCTGTTAAGAATTTAAGAAAGTATACTACTCATAAAAAATAGGGGGTATTTAATTAGGGGATATTTCTTTTTGAAGTATCATCTAATTTTTGTGAGCAGTATAAATAATACTTACTAATGGTATTGAGCCTATTATAAGACTAAAATGCTGGATTGTATTTCATTGTACATTTTTTCCAGTTGAGTCACTGTGAAACAGTTTGTCTAAACATGTATTAACCTGCTCGGTGAGAGAGGAAACTCCTTTATTGTGAAGATGCCAGAACTTGTTAGAATACCCCATATTGTCCTTACCGCAATGAACCTTTAATTAAATAACATGCAAGAGTGAGTATAGAGGACAACTATGTACGGGAATGGGGTCCAATTCTTCTACTCTACTCTTCATTAAGAATGAGTAGTCAGCGTGTCTGTTAAAATTTATACTTTTCTGCCATAGACATAATAAAAAAAGTTTAAGGAGCGTACGTTTATGGCCACACAGCTACTTTTACCAGTGTCTGTATTTTGTTCTGCTGAATACCACATGGACTTAAATCTGGAATGCGTCTGTGCTTTGATTGGTTGATTTAATAACTTAAAAGAGCTCGTGCCATTGTTTGGAGAAGTAAGACTATCAAGGATGAAAAATAAACTTGTAAACAGGCAAAGATCAAGATGTATTTTTACGTCTTGATGACAGTCCACTTAAAATGATGGCCAAAAGTCTGAGACTACTAATAAAAGCTTTACATTTTTTCATATATTAACAGGTATGCGCCATTTAAAATCTGCATTTAATGTGAAACAGGACATTTACCAAAATGGATGTTGACCAGACATTACCAGTCACACGGTAGTTTAGATAGTTCACACATAATGTTTTAATCTTTTAAACAATAATTGTAATAAAAATGCAGTATGAAAGCATTCAGTACATTACTGAACTGTACAATATTTCTTATCTTTGCATCTTTCATTAAACATGTCAAACAAAAACTAAAGTGGAACGCTATTACATTTTTCGTTTCTTGATTGCGATTCACTTTTTGTTCTAGTTTGCTGTCATTCTGAAGTAAATACGGTTTATTTAAGGTTTTTTTTTCTTTCCTATAATAATTCTTAAAACTGGCCGTTAAAGAGAAATGACATTGACTGGATGTTAAATGTTGCATATCTGTAAGATAATGGTTTTCATTGCAAATCATATAATTAGCATAACAATTTGAGTGCAAATATGTGTTCTGAAAATCTTTCAGAATATATTAGCATTTGGTATGCTCCCCATACTGCTGTAATGATGCCGTACAAGTGTGTGCTAAAATCTTGTCTCAGAATGGATTTGCAATATTGCAAAGATGGTCTTGTGATCTTAAAATGAATACTTCACAAACTGTCTTTTATGTGTTTAATGTGTTCAAGTGCTTGATGGTGTTTAGGTGTTTTTACTAATATTTTCTGAAAAGTATGTATTTTTTCCACTTAATGCTGCATATCTGATTTCTAATGAAGACCACTGAATCAAATTAGAGAATGTTTAACAAATTATGGAAAACGGTAAGTACAGATACAGTGGGGTCCAATACTGAAATCACTTGCTTATACACCGTTCACAAAAATTAGGGGATATTTCATTGGGGATATTTAATTAGAAAATTGTGAGCAGTGTATAAACAAGTCATTCAGTTTAGGACCCCACTATATCTGTACTTACCTTTTTCCACCATTAAATTTTACAGTTGAAATGCAGACTGTTTTTCTTTGTCATTCAGCATATTGCTTAATATTGATGGCGCACTGTTGCACAGTTAGGAGAAACAGAAGTACAGTTCTGCAAAATAATAGACGGCCTTTCGGACATGTGACGTGGACAAAGACATTAAAAGGCAGCTTGCTTTCACTTCTTGTTTTTGCCAGAGGGACTTCTGAGCATGGTCAGTTCTGTCTTCGTTTCCTCATGCCATATACTTTTTGCTGTGCTTCTTAGAGATCAGCCCTACTGGCCCCACTCAGAAGGAATCCAACATGCTCACCAGGCAGCTACAGGACAGCTGGCGAAGTCTGCACACTCGCTGTGTGATGGAAAAGCTCGTTTTTGAAGTGACTGATGCCAGCGTAGTTCACGAGGCCAACTCCAAATATGTGGTGGGTACTAACTTGTTTGTACGTCTATTATATCTATACCATTAGTCTATGATTTGAATTTGATTATTTGATTATCAAGGCTGCCTTAAGAACCATTAAACTATGGGTCTCATGAGTCATTAGTGTTGAGTAAGCTTAGACAGAGTCATCGTCTAGAAAGCACTAAATGACAGAAAGGATGAGTTTATAGACTTTGGTAAGGTTGACATATGAGAGACGTTTATACAGTGACTCCCAAATCCTGATGTGTAAATACGATATGCTTAACCTTTATCCCTTCCATGACGTTCTTACACTTTGAGCTAATGTTCTTTTGTACAGTGGTGTTTGAAAGTGTGTGAAACCTTTAGATA
Organism: Parotocinclus maculicauda; assembly: GCA_034780255.1. Classification (NCBI taxonomy): domain Eukaryota; kingdom Metazoa; phylum Chordata; class Actinopteri; order Siluriformes; family Loricariidae; genus Parotocinclus; species Parotocinclus maculicauda. The sequence continues at coordinate 6,301 of JAUZSU010017443.1, forward strand.
TTTCTATTCTATGACCGGATTGTAACTCCTAAAAGAAGATAAAGAGAACAGAGTTAAAGAAATGAGACACAAGTACTCTATTCGGGCATTTTTTTATTTATTAAGGAAATTGCAAACATTAGTCTGCATTGTCACAAAGGAACAAAGGTGGTAACTTCTAAGCAACTAAAGGTCTCTCACAATGATTAATGTTAATGTGTCAGTGGTGTGCTTGGCAGAGCTGCAAGGAGAAAGCCCCTGCTCTTCAACACTGCTGTCCATCTGGAGTTTTCTATAGATCACTTTGACAAGTCAAAGCTACTGGATGTTTTTTGTGGACAATAGTCCACAGTATTCAGTTGCAGATAGACTAAAATGTAAACTTTTGCTTTGAATTATGTGTTATGTTTGGAGAATGGAAAACCCTGTGTTAAAGCACAATCTGTGACACATGGCGGTTGTTGTATCATAATTTGGGCCTATTTTGCTGCATCTGGGCCAGGATGGCTCTCCTGAAGAGAATGTCACGCAGCAAGACAACGGCAAACTCACCGAGGCCAACCAAAGAATGGTTAAAGAAGAAAAAAGTTAATGTTGTGAATGATCAAAGTCCAAAGTAGAAGCTGTTTTGTACATAGGCTGATGTACAAATACTGGAAACAGTTATAGTTGTGCAAAGCGGATTACACCAGATACTGAAAGCGAAAGTTCATATACTTTTGCAACACAGAGACTGGTAATATTGAATTGCTTTTCAGAATAAAAATGACCAAGCATAATATGTTGTCCGTTCTTAATATTTTGCCTGTTTAATTGGGTTTTCTTTATCCATGGTTAGGATCCACTGGGTGAATATCTGATGATGTATTAAGGTTCACAAACATTCAAATACCGCTGTGTGTACATAAATTGGTAATCTATAAACCAGGGCAGGCATAACAAAATAAACGCCATCCAAAACAAACCAGTTCTGTCAAAGACAGAGAAGTGAAGATAAATAGAATCAGGAAGAGCGTTTCACCTTATGCTTCCTCCTAATAATGCTTACTAGTATTTTTAAACCATTTGGTGTAACTTTCAGGCCTGCACTGCATCAAAATAATTCTAAAATGCAAGAGTCATCATTTTTGGTGGCATGGTGGCACAGTGGTTGGCACTCACACCTCACACCTCCAGAGACAAAGCCTGGCCTGCTGTTACCTCTTTGGAGTTTGGTTTCCCTGTATCTGGGTGGGCTTCCTCCCACTATACAAAAAAACGCTTTAGGTTAGCTGGTGTCTTTAAATTCTCCCTGTTTGTGGATGGTGCCCTGTCTAGGGCTGTTTCCATCTTTGCACCCTGTGCTGCCGGTCAGACCAGATATTAATAAGGATTAGTGTGAACTGCGGTAGCCTAAGGTACTGGACTCTGGACCTAATGGTCCAGGGCTACAATCCCACCTCTGCCAAGCTGCCACAGTTGGGTCCTGAAGCAAGATCCTTAATCCAACATTGCTTAAGTTTGTAAGACTGTATGAGTTGTAAGTTGCTCTGGATAAGGGCGTCTGCTAAATGCTGTAAATGTAAATGAACTCTTATTTAGCAGAACCTGCTCATGTCTCTCATTTCTTCCAAACAGCTGTACACCATTCATGTCATCCAGTCCGGCACGTTCGACAACACGCCAGCAGTCATCGCCCGTCGTTACACCGACTTCGAGCGGCTGCACCAGCTTCTGCGCAGACGTCACAGGGAAGCCATGGAGGGCGTCCACTTCCCACGTAAGAAGCTGCGGCGCAACTTTGCGGCCGAGACCATCGGCAAGCGGAGCCGCGCCTTCGAGCAGTACCTCTCTCACCTGCACTCGCTAGCCGAAGTGCGCATCTCGCCCTACTTCGTGGAATTCTTTTACCTGGGCGAGTTGCGCAGTGGGCAGGTGCTGGTGCGCTCGGGCCGCTACGAGGAAGCACTTGCCGTTCTGCTCAATGCACTGCACCTCCAGGAGAAGCTCGAGTCACCACATGACGTGCACCGCCTGTTCACGCTTACGGCCGTGGCCAGCTGCTGCCAGCAGTTAGACAGGCTGGGCGAGGCACAAGAGCACTGCGAACACGCCCTCAACAGACTGGTGCCATCCATGGAGATGCAACATTCCGGGCAAAAGAAGCTCCATCCACTGCTAGTGCCGCTGCTGCAGACCAACATCCGGCTCTGCTGGAAGATCGCCAAGGACAAACGCCGCTGGGAAGCTTGGCTGCAAGAGGTCCAGGAGCGGGGCGTCGACACGGAGAATCACCTCGATATAAAAGAATTTGTCGTCAAAGAGAATCTCTTTGAGAGCGAGGCATAGGTCAGGGTGTTTCAGTACTGCATTAAGCAACGAGTATAGCAACATGATGCAAACTAAGGGAATGTTTATGGAATGAATGCTCCCATAGGGATAATCATATTGTAAAATGACCAGCATTTGTTTATCATGGAATTTGCACATAGGTTTAACGTAAATTGTAAATATCACTACACCTCCAAGTAGGGTAATATATTTGAAATTAAATTGCAAACAATATAGAAATCTATTTTTTATTGAAAGAATCTTATTGCACTCACATTTTAAGTTTAGTATTAAATGGGTCATTTGAAAGAAATATTGGATTTATTTTGATAAAATCCAGTAAGGGAAAATAAAGGACTTACTATTTTTGAAGAGTTTTAACAGATTTTATCCACATATAAGCTGTTTTGTATGTACTAGATTGCAAAATACATTTACGGTCACTTCATTAGGTCCATCATGCCAGTATTGGGTTGGATCCACTTTTACCTTCGGAGCTGCCTTAAATCTTCCTGGCATAGATTCAACAGGGTGCTGGAAACAGTCCTCTGAGATGTTGGTCTGTATTGACATGATCCATGGATGCACATCCATTATGTTCCACCTCATCCTAAAAGTGCTCAATCGGACTGAGATGTGGTGTCTGTGGTAATTACAGTGAACTTATTGTCACGTTCAAGAAATCAGCTTGAGGTGCTTTGAGCTTTGTGACATGGTGCATTATAACTGGAAATGGACAAGGTCAGCAACAATAAAAAAGTAGGCTGCGTTTTTACCCAGAGAACTGCTGCTCACTGGATATTTGCTCTTGTTTAGCTTGAGGAGAGCTCAATTCCTGAGGGAGGGGAGGCTTGATATGGCGTTCTTCTATTGGAGCTACAACAGCAGCCACTGCTGTCTCCTATGATGGGCTGCCACACTCCAGACTCCACTATCCTGTATTGCCTGGTGGGCAGCAGAATTGGCCCCATTACCGATCCTGACTCTGACTAGATAATCCGAGATCAAGTGAGGAGCACGAAAATAATTTGTGGTAACATACCTCCACCCTTGCGGCAGTCTGATACGCTGCTTGGGCCTGTGGCCTGTGTCCTCCGGGGATTGGGGGTTAAAATGTGAAAAACAAAAATGCCTCCGCCTTAAATACCTTGGAGCCTTCATGCGTCCCAGAATTTCCTGTGGTCAATCATTTTCAAATCTAAACGCTGTGGTCTAACCAGTCACTGTAAATGCAGAGATCTCTGTTACATTTTATGCATAGGCACTGTTTTGACATATTTGCAGAATTCGGGCATTGTAAACGGATACGCTAGGGTTCCATCATGAGAAAAATGCAGCACAAGAACGGTTTTGGTTTCTTTGCTTCCTGCAGATTTTGTGTATATGGCTGTACAAAAATGCATGAATCAAGCACTCCTGCAAACTCGTTTACATTAGAAGTTATTATTACTTTTCTCCAGGTGTGTTTTTATTAAAATAAAACGCATTTAAATTACAAATGTGTAATGGTGTATTTTACTCAAAACTTGCCCCAGACTGTAGAGGTCTATATAACTCTAGATCTAGCAGATCGTATTTTACTGGTTTGTAAGAGCAGCATTTTCTGTTGGGGAAAGGTTTAACAGTATTTATATTGACCACTAGGTGTCGGTATAAACGCGATGTTCGGGAAAGGTTTATGCCAGTTCTTTGAATTTCACCCTAATTATACACATTTACGTTCATGTTGGGTTAAAAGAAGTTCTTATTCAAGTCTGCTAAACTTTCTTGATTTCTTGAACAAATCAATGAGGATTTAATAAGGAGGTAATAAAAAATGAGGAATGGTCACATTCTCTCTTACTCTCTAAATGGCTCTGGTATGAACCATGATGTGCTTCTGTAATATCATCATCAGTCCTCTTCCTGGAGGTCTACCTTTATATAACTCTTAAAGTTCCTAAGGTCAACTTGTCTGAGTTTTCCAAAGACCTTTAATAACAATTATTTTAGAATGAACTGATGCAGTGAGTAGCTTCTCATTTTTTAGAAGACGGAAGAGGACGTGGAAAAATGTTCATGTGTTTCAGAAAGGTAAGATTTTGGGCCAAAGAAAACAACTAAAAATATTACTATGACATGACTGGAAATAGGTTAAGAACCGTGCATTATTAAAAACATGCAGACTAGTGGTGAACTGGGACTGTGGTAGCCTAGTGGTTAAGGTACTGGACTATGGACCAGAGAGTCCAGGGTTCAAATCCCACCTCTGCCAAGCTGCCACAGTTGGGTCCTTAAGCAAGGCCCTTAACCCACAATTGCTT
>JAUZSU010017454.1:0-10891 GCA_034780255.1 Parotocinclus maculicauda
TTGTAGTACGTGAAGATTCAGATCATTCATTAGGCACCTGACTGTAATTGTCTAAATTAAAAAAAACATAGAAATCCATAAAGTACTTGGGTACATTAACAAACTGTCACGTTTTCGGTAAAGCTTGTGAGTTTGTTGTCACACGCACAGACTGAAAAATCTCAGCCGTAAAATCTTGTGAATGCTTCAGCGCTATGGGCAAGTAGGTATCTGCTATAACTAAAGTTGCAATTGTATAAAGACGAAGACATGAAGAATTTATTTTGTAGAAACTCACCAAAATATATTAGATATTCTAAAGTATATAAATATGAAGCACTTGATCTAATTGTGAGACTGATTTGTATACATTATGAATATGTATATACCAGTGTAATGTTACAAATATAGAACTTACTCTGTGCTGGGATGGCAATAACTAACTAAAGTTGAATAATGTGATCAGAATGTTTTTAAATGTTATTTTCACTCGATGTTGCATTTAAAATTGTGCAAATAAAGCTGGAAAAAAAGTTCAGGTTGGTTGCAAATAAAATATTTCACATCATTAACACTTTAATGTGTTGATTCTTTGATTGCTAGAAGGAATGGGGTTTGATTCACTTCTTTTAGTGATAGTAATGTAATAGTATGAAATATTTTATTTCTCCATTTGAGGGGAAAAGTTCCTAGACATAGCTTTTGTTCTTATGCAACATGGCATTGCACATTTCAAAGGTTGCAAATTACAATGTCTGTAATGACAATTCATAATTATGGGTCTTCATTTGGGCTATTAAAATCAGAAAGTGTTTTCAATGTTTATCACATTTGTGAATAGCAAACATACAATTTGCTTCAAGTGTAGAATAACCTGTGGTTGAGACATGTTTGACTGATATCTGGTTTATTTAGTAAGTTTAATATTGGTGTTGATCAGATCAGCTCTGCTACTGATCGAATTGTACAAAATGGAAATCAACCAAATGGATTAGTTTTAATGTATTATTATTATTTCCGTATTTTGAACCATTGATGTTGCATTACATACTCACTGGACAAAAAGTCAAGACCTTTAACTAAAACATAAATTCACTGCACACATAAATTGGGGGATACTTCGAAATAATATATAAAAAACATAACATGGCATGTAATACCATCACAAATTCTCATGAGAATTTCTTGTAGGCTAGGATTTTTGCCACTGCTGGTAGACATATATGACCATATGCTTTGATACACCTGCAAATTTAGATACGTCCTTCATGCTATGGCCTATGGAACACCCAAATGCATTCACTTTTTTCAGCCAATCATTGCACATTGAACGGGACATTAACTGCAGTGTACCACCTGTTCTGAATCTATGTATCCCATCATACATGCCATAGCTTTTTGTTGCCTGATCATCCTTATGCAATGGCATCTGCAGGAACCTGAAGTTTCTACCACCGTACACATGCAAGTTGTCTATTATTTTGTCCAGGGAGTATATTTGTGTATCATAGAAGGTACATATGACGTATAGTTTGACCATTTACTAAGTGTAATAATAAATCTTCTCTCTGTCTGTTCAATAATTACCCTCAATCAACTGTTCGTCTGATGGATGTCAAGTTGGCTCTTAAACCTTTCTGCTACATCGATGTCGAATGGATGTACAAATTAGGTAGGTATTAATAAAGTGGACAATAAAAGTGTGTCTGTAAGGAAGACAAAGAGCAGTGTGCAGTGAATTTGCTGGAACAGCATCAACAATGTATGAACAGGCAGTTTCAGAATTATTGGCACCCTGGGTAAAGATTTGAAGAAAAAAAAAAAAAACCTTGGGTTTCCCAACACCTACAGTGCGGTTATGTTTTCTGGTACCAGAGTACAAGTCCAGAAGTCAGCCTGCTGGGATGTGGTTGGAGTTTTAGGAGCTGCCAAGTGACCACTCCTGTTGTTGTTGTTTCACTAGGGAATAAATATGTTCATGTTGGTACAGACTTGCAGAATTGAACTGGTTGGATTGCTCTATTAAAATATACCCTTCACTAAGTGTACCACACGTCACCAAGATGTGTCTCAGCGTGCCTGTAGTAGCAGTGAATAATATTCAAGTGTTGGCGTGATTTTATTAATGTGCGGCTGAATGTAACTACACAATTGAGGTATAAATATGGTATAAAGTGGTCCCATTATTTTGACTGAAGCCCATTGGAAATCTATGGAGAAAGTTAAAGAGGAGTCTCCACAATGGAGTTCTTAAACACAGGTGGATGTCGAGAGATTCTGTGTTGATGTATGTCTAAAATTTCTTGCTTATTCAAATATGGTATTCTGACATCATGCTTTATAAGACAGGATTCAGTGCTGTTATAAATGGAAGTTGCTTAGAAATCCTTGCAGAGGTGCCAATAATTGTGATATGTAGTTTCATGAAATGCAGTTAGTTTTTATATATTTTATTTTGTGTAATATTAATTGTTATATTTCTCATATACCCACAGTAAAAAAATAATTGCTAGTCTTTTTTTGTCAAAATGACATGTACAGTGGAAGCTCAGATTTCGAACTTAATTGGTTCCAGACAGCAGTTTGACTTCTGATTTTACAGTCGGACTCAAATTTCCTCATAAGATGTAATGTAAGTAGGATTAACCTGTTCCTGACGAATGATTGTTTCATTTTTTTATGACTATAGTCATATGTATTTAATGATTAAAGCATGGATAAAGCAAATGAATGTTATAAAACAGTACATTAATAAGTGAAATATAAAAGTGAGATATAAACATATTGAATAAGTTAAAATAAAGTGATACTATACAGCCATAAATTTGGGATGAAAAAAAAAATGTAAACAAACCATTTGATGTTCAGATTGATTGAATGAGAAAGTGTTCCAGTTCTGTCTCTGTACGTAGTGGTTAGCACATTCGCTTATCAGGTTCAAGCCCAGATCAAGTTCTATGTAGTAGTGGCCGAGTGGTTAAGGTGATTACAAATTCACTGGGGTTTCCTCACACAGGTTCTAATCCTGCTGATTGTGTACTGTCAACTCTTTATAAGGAACCAGCTCCAGTGGTAAGCGGACCAAAAAGTGTACTGTCAAATCCGGTTTCCATCGGGATGCGATCGTTTTGGTCCTAATAACCCGCTGGTCCAATTAAACAAACATACCCTATGTTACAAGACGGGACATGCTATGTAACATATTAAATGTTTGTTAAATCTTTATTGTGCAATTTACACGTATAGCGAACGTACAAACAAGAACTACTGTTGCAAACTAAATTTGCAACCAAGTTTTTCGATACGATCTACAATACAATGTATAGGTACTCAGCATGCGAAGCGTAATACTATAAAAACAAGTTCTTACTAACTTCCAGTCAATGTTTGAACAACTTCAGTGTTCAATCCAGTGTAATCTGATACGTTCTCTTGACGGACTGCACTTGAACAAAATCAAGAAAGTGGTGGGTGTGTTCACCTCCTACTGGTTTTGCTCTTGTCAACACAACTTTTCAGATTTTCTGACCTTTTATAAAAGCATAAATTCTCCCGGGGATCCCAAAAATCCTCCCATAAATAGCTGATCCGCTTTGCATCTGCTAGGTGGCGACTTGTGGCTTCTTTTTCTTATTCGCTCTCACGTTCTTTGGTCCGATTAAACTGAATTTTGGTCCAAATAAGCGAATAAAATTACACGTATATAATAGGATTTGTTTCGGTACTTTAGGATTGGGTCCGAATAGGCCGGTGGTCCAATTAACCGGATTCGACTGTAGTCTATAGGAAGCCTATAGTGTCTGTATAATAAATATTTATAGTGTATAAAACCTATAATGACCATAAATGTTTTGGTCTATAACGTGATTTATGGTTCTGAACATGGTAATAGTTTTTTAGTAGCTGTTAAAACAGTTTAAAATGATATAATATAGACGAATGACACGAATACATTTCACATGCATAAAGAATGGCACAAAAATGCCCTAAATAATTGACACAAACTGCATGTGCCATCTCGATCTCGAATAAGAAACACACACTTTACGCATGTCTTATTTATGACCAGGCACTTCTGTTTGCTCTCTCGCTCTCACATACTTTCTCTTTCTCACTCGAAGTTCTGTCCCGACGTGCCGTTATACGGACAAACGGCTGTAAACAAAATTTCGAGACGAGCACGAAGGCCCATTAAATGGTTATAAAACCTATTGAAAGTTTCTGTTTACGGATTTTGTGTGATGAGACGTCTTTCTGAAGATAGCTTGTGACTGAAACCATGCTCGTTGGGTTCGCTGTAGGTGGTCCGACCGTACCAGACCATGTCAAATCCTCTGAGTAAGCTGACCGTCCTGAACAGCCTACACTCGCATTTCATCCTGGCCGACAACGGCACGACGGGCAAGTACGGCGCCGAGGTCAAGCTTCGGCGGCAGCTGGAGAAACACATTTCTCTGCAGAAGATCAACACGCGTGAGTCCTCCACCCCGCTGGCTTCCAGCTCACTCAGACATGATGGCACGCTGAGAAAAAGTAATTGTGCACTTCTACGATGCTTGGGGGATTAGTGCTCTAGGGATCAGGCCTTTTTTTTTATTTTTTATTTTTTATTTTTTTAATTGCATTGTGGGCTGAAGTTTCCCTTCAAGGACAAACTGGGAAATTTTTCCTAAATCTAATTTCAGCCAGTGAATCAAGAAAATGATTGTAGCCCTCGGATACAGTGTTTAGATTCACACACACAAATCGTAATAAAGAAAATGCTGGGGCACACCGTGGCACGGCACTTTGGACTCTAGCGCCTTTGCTGGTCATCTACTGTCCGGGGTTCAAATCCCACCACTGTTTGGTCTCTGAACAAGGTCCGTTTAATTTCTGTAGCACCTTTTGAAGCAGCTTTACATCTTTTTCAATCATCTCTTAATATCTAGGATCAACGGCAAACTGAGCAAGCCTAGGGTGACAGTGGCAAGGAAAAACATGGGACCAAACCTGCTTGGGTGAGAGATGAAGGTGGTTTCAGGCCTGTTACGTAAAACATTGGGTAGCTTTGATTGGATTTAGGGTCTCGTTTGTACATCTTAGGTGAACGTTGTTCTTATTTTGGTAGGGCTGTTTAGTTTGGGGTGGATTAGTGGATTTTAAAACTCAACAAGGTTAGGGTTAGGAACGTTGAATTTGTGTCCATTTTCTCAAGCTGTACATGAAATGTAAACCATTAAACGTTTCCCCCTCTCAATATCCAACACACACGCTTATCATCCATTTCCACCGAGCGCCACCTAACATACAAACCCAAACGAGACGGGTAATTAATGACAGTCCCTTCATGTTTTCCATCTCAGACATTATTGTTGCCACCTCATGCCTCTGGCGTCCCGAAAGTGAGGCAAGTGTTGACCAAGCTTCCTGTTATAGTCATGTGACTTTTGAACTTCCCTTTGTCATCCTATGCCTGGGGTCATAGAGGGGGCTGGGAAGGCAAAGGGACGTCCAGTCGTCATCAGCAGCATCTACATCCATCAAGCATTCGAGTTTGTGTGTTCAGACGGTGAAGATGTGTCGATCAACAGATCTTTAACGGTGGAAGCTCGAGTGAGTGGAGATAACAGAGGCGAAGGATCTACAGGGTGGCTCAAGATTGGCCAAAAATAAAAACTCTCTGAGTGACTGATTTACAAGTGGGCGGATAAACTGGTTAGCTCACTGATTATCAGTCTGACTCCTTAACTTAGAAACTCCCTAACTAACCAATTAACCGATTTACAAATGCCTCTGATTAAGTGATCGACTGATCTACTGACTGACTTCCTGACCGACTGGTTCACGTCCTGACTGGAGCTCATCACTGTTAATCTCTAAAATACGTCCAGCTGTCCTGTACTACAGTCCCGTCTCTTTGATGCTACAGTCACTGTCAGGTTTAGCCTAGAAACCCGCTTTAGGGCACCGTGCGACGCTGGCATCTGCTGCTCCCTCAGCTTTAGTGCACTATTTCTGGAGAGTAATTTCCTGCCGCCTCCTTTGAACGTTTCCTCAACGGGGCGTGCTGGCATCATTCCCACCATACCATACGGCCACAGCGTTCTGGGTACCTCTGTCTCCTCCATCGACCCAGTAGCATCCTCACAACTGAGATATGATGTCATTCTCATGATCTTCTAATCATCTGCATGTAGAAATCTTAATGATTTTACACAAATTACCTTATATGCAATATTAACCTTAATTTGTGTAAATGTTTATTGATTTTAATATGTATATATATAGGTATTTATTTAAATTTTATATGCTATATTATTATGTAAATCTATACACACACACACACACACACACATCATATATATATATTTATTTAAACAATATAGCATTTACAAATAATAAATACAAGCATAGCATATAAATAAATACCTATATATACATATTAAAATTCTATTATTATTATTATTATATTATGTTTTATTATTATAATATAATATACTATTATTATTATATTATTTTATATATATACACAGTATTTGTATATTATATTATATAATATGTGTAATTCCAAATGATTTTTAATTACAAATGGAAAAATTGTAAATTAAACAATTTGGAATTAAACATATTATATAATGTAATATAATATACAAATTTTATAATATATTATAATATACACATCAAATTTTAGCAATAAAAATATGTTGTTCTTAGTTATTTTAATTTTAAATGGCACTTTTAAAAACTCTTGTATTTTATACCTTTTATACAATATAATATACATTTTTAAATGTATTTAAAATGAGATTATTTTATTAAGTAATTGTTATTATGTACTATTTTATTATAGGGTTTACTTTATTATTTATTTTTGCTAAATTATAGTTTATATAATTATTGTTTACATTTTGTTTATTATATTTATGGTCAAAACAATGCAAAAAATATTTTCAATAATTTTTTTTGTTATTATTTAATTTAAAATTATTAATACTAATTTAAATTGATCATATTAATACAAACCTGGTGCTTAACCTGGGAGGCTCTTGCACATCACACAGGCACAATTGGGCTTCATTTTGTGTATAAATTAAGTATAAATTGGCGTATTAGCTGCTCATATAGAATGAGAATTTCATGAATAATATTTGTTTTCTTTTGTTCCTTTTTAATCTGGACTTTTCAGTGGAGAAACTTCACCCTCAGTATGGAGTCATATTTTTGTTTGTGTTATTAATCCGTTCGAAACTCATATTTCCCAATTGTCTGTTCAGTCAGTCGGATTATTGCTGAATGCTAATTGGCTGAATATGAGAGGTTCACTTCAGCACTAGTTCAGTTTTTAATTAATCCCACAGTCCCCTCTGTCCTCAGCAGCGTCCCTCAGAGTCAGATCATAATAGCTGTAAATAATTATTAAAAGTGTCTGCCAGATCAATAATTGCACATGTAAATGGATGATAATGTTCTCGCTGCTGGCTCAGAAAGGTCATGGTCTGGACGAGGTGGGGAGATTCTGGAGGTTTTTCCACTTGAAATCCATTTTGGAGGCTGAAGAAGAAGAGAGATCCAAACTTACAGTACATAAACCTAGAGCTGATCCAAACTTAAATACGAACTCTTAATGAACTGACCACGACCTGTGAGCGTGCAAGAAATAGTAACTAATATCTGAAGGGATTTTCTACTCCACAATAGCGCCACACCACCCCTAGGGGGTGCACCCCTCACATTGAGAAGCAACATTTTGGTCACCCCGGACCCTGTTTGTTTGTTCCTGTACCCCCCTCGTTCACCTCTCGTGTGTGTACGTCAAATGTTTAGATGTATTGGACCAGAAATAAAGTGCCAACTTTTGAGCATCTCTACAGCAAAGGTGGTGAAACGTGGACACTCCAGCAGGACCCAAACCCATGAGTCATGCACAAAGTCTCCCCGTTTGTTACGATTCTCTCTCCTCTGTAAAGCACAGATGAAAATCAGTGTAAAGGGTTTCCTGTTTTTATTTTCTTTCTTTTTTCCAGGGTGTGTTTCGGAAGTATATCTTGTGTGCAGAGAAAAACTGACACACTTTTTTTGCCTGACACCATTCTGTCAAATAGCAGATTTGCATCCTGTCTTAGTTTAATGGACCAATGAAAAGAGATGCAAAATCTTATTTTATAACATACTGAATTATACCAGCTCTCTCATGAATATAGCAGAGAGGGAGAGGGAGAGATAGATAGATAAAGAGAGACAGATAGTGAGAGAGGCAGAGAGAGAGGCAGAAAGAGGGAGAGACAGAAAGAAAGACAGAAAGAGACAGACAGACAGACAGAGGGAGTGACAGAGAGAAAGAAAGCAAGAGGGAGAGACAAAGAAAGACAGAAAGAGAGAGAGAGAGAGAGACAGAGAGAGAGACAGAAAGAGGGAGAGACAGAGAGAAAGACAGAAAGAGAGAGAGACAGAAAGAAAGAGGGAGAGACAGAGAGAGAGACAGAAAGAGAGAAAGACAGAAAGAAAGAGGGAGAGACAGAAAGAAAGAGGGAGAGACAGAGGGAGAGACAGAAAGAAAGAGGGAGAGACAGAAAGAAAGAGAGAGAGACAGAAAGAGAGACAGAAAGAAAGAGGAAGAGACAGAAAGAAAGAGGGGAGAGACAGAGAGAGGTGGAGGAAGATAAAGAGCGTGTGAGATGGAGGAAGATAGAGACAGTGTGAGATAGAGACAGACAGACAGAGGGGAGAGACAGAGAGAGGTGGAGGAAGATAGAGACAGTGTGAGATGGAGACAGACAGACAGAGAGAGGGACAGAGAAAGTGGCAATGACAGTTGGCCATTTTTCTCGGGGCGATTGGACTTTCACCAAGAACCTGCAGCCAGCTTCAAGCAGCACACACACATCACTGGGTCATTTCCAACAGCGAGCAGCTCCTGACCTGACCTGTGAGGCAGCGTGAACACTTCCTCTCTCCCTGAGCAATTAGCAGTGATTGCAGTATGATTAGCGCTTGGTGCATGAAGCAGGTGGAGACGAAGTTCCAAAATGGATCCTTAAGCCCTCTGCCACTTTTCTCTCTCTCTCTCTCTCTCTCTCTCTCTCTGTCTCTCTGTCTCTCTCTCTCTCTCTCTCTCTCTCTCTCTCTCTCTGTCTCTCTTCCTTTAACCGAGCAGGTTTGTGGCCGTGGTTTGAACGGTGTGCTGCAGTGGGATTCCACTCCAAGTGCATGAATTATTCAGGAACACCACAGAGCTGGATTGAGATGAAGTGAGATACACGGACAGAGTATGGAAGCAGAGATAGAGGGGGTGGGAGGAGTCCCGCGTGTGCTGTCATTGTGCCTAAAACGGGTTCAGTTACATAAAGCGGCACTATTTATATCTATCAGTCACTCTAAAACCCAGACGATACGAAAAATGCACGGCAGACATTTTCTCACATCATTCCTCCCTCATCCGTTCATCCAGTTCATTTATGCGGTCGTGTGCGTCCTGGTTTAACGCATTAGCAAGCCAAATCCTAATGCAGAAGGTGCACATGACGCCTTCTTAAATGCTTCTCGATGGAGCTTTAAAGGTCACGTTTAAGTTTGGTTTTTGCAGGATTTGATCAGGGGTGCCAAAACTTTTGACAGTCTGAGGGACACCTACGTTTATTTACCATATACGGTACTGTGCAAAAGTCTTAGTCCACCGTTAGAATGGTATAATGACGATATCTAGCATATATAAATCTCAAATTTGCAATTGTCTCAGATTGATGGTCATTCCAGTCTTTGTGAGCTTCAGCATATCTTCATCTTTGTTGATGAAGATATGCTGTTCTGGTTCCAGTAGGTTCTTCAGACTGCAGAAAGGTCAACTTGGCATCCCGCTGAAGGCATCTGCCAGATGTTAGTGTTGCTGATGTAGACGTAGGTGAAGGAAGCTCACACTAAACACTTGCCACTGTAGCCTAAAGAATCAGTTTTTCTCATTTTTTCCGATTTGTTATGCATATTTTCCGGTTGTATTCCAAAAAAAAGGGGGAAATCCTTATATAAGGCCATTTTATGGGTACTAACCGAATGGTGGCTTAAGACTTTTGCTCAGTCCTGTAGGTGCACTTTGTTACTCACTGTAACTCACTATACTGATCCATGCTTATAAGGAAATGTGGGCGTGTCCCTGAGTTTGTGTCCATCCTTCTCTCTTTCTCTGTCCGCCTTTAGGAATAGGACAGGGGGTGCCCGTCGTGGCCCTGATCGTGGAGGGTGGTCCCAATGTGATCTCCATCGTGCTGGAGTACCTGAGGGACACACCCCCTGTACCGGTGGTGGTGTGTGATGGCAGCGGCCGGGCCTCAGACATCCTAGCATTCGGCCACAAGTACTCTGAGGAGGGAGGGTGAGTGAAACAGCGTGGTGGCTCCTCACACGTCTGACCAGATTACTGGAATATGAATAATGTTACTAGGACCCTTGCCTCTGATCTGTGGGGGCTGATGGTCCATACTGGAGTACACTGGAGTATATTATTATTGTATTTCAGTCTGTTTTAGGATTGGTGGTCGAACACGAGGGTTTAAGTCCGGAAACCGAGCCAGGGTCAGGGGTTTGATCATTGTATGGGGTGTTCCATGTTGGGATGAGTCCATTGATTGGTCCATGGATTCATGCCCATGCATCGGGTTTACTACAGTTTGGGATTCGACCATTGTTTTAGGATCAGACCGTTTATAGTATTGGTGGTCATGCATGGGAGTTCTGGTCATACGCCAAGGTTTAAGTTTTGGGTTTGACCATTAGCCATTCTATTTTTGGATTTCTGGTCACGCATTGATGTTCATATCTAGAATCTAGAAGCTAGAGAACTTGCAGAACGTTTGGGTAAGATCGTAGGGTTTGAATGAATTTAGTCTATAATGAAACTTTCACAAACAGCGAACACAAAACCGCAGATAAAAACTTG
>JAUZSU010017465.1:0-10891 GCA_034780255.1 Parotocinclus maculicauda
TACAAAAATTTCTACATTTCTGTCTTTTTATCTGTCAAGATGGGATGCTGAGTGTACATTAATGAGAAATAAAATGATTTTGTTTATTTTAGCAAATGGCTGCAATGAAAGAGTGAAAAACTTTAAAGGGTCTGAATACTTTCCGTACCCACTGTATAAATACACACACGAGACTAGTCTTAAGATTAACTTGTATGGATATAACCTTGTTTGTGACTGAGATGGCCACCAGTGCGAAACAAACGCTCAGGAATGGCACAGGGCAGGCGGGAGTTCATCTGAACGTACAGTGAGATGAAGGCTTTTGGAGGATGACTTGGTGTCATAAAGGGTAGCAAAGAAGCAACATCTCTCTAATAAAAACATCAAAGGCAGACTGACATTCTACGGACTGGACTGCAGAGGGCTGGGGTAGAGTTATTTTTACTGATTAAGCCTTATTCAGACTGTGACATCTTGGAAAAATTGTTTGGAGAAGAAACGTTAAGCACTACCATGAGTCCTGCATCATACCAACAGTGAAGCATCCTGAGACCATTCATGTGGGTTCACCCAAAAATTTTACCTAACAACAAATTGTATCAAAACATCCTCCAAGAGCAACTTCTCCCAACAATCCAGCATTTTTCAGCATGATAGAGCACTACATCACAAGGCAAAAGTGATAACCAAGTGCCTCGGTAAACAAAAATGTACATTTCAGATCCATGGCCATGAAACTCATCAGATCTGTCCCATTACAAACCTGTGGTCAATCCTTAAGAAAAGGGTGGCCAAATAAAAACCCAGAAACTGATCAACTCCAAGCACTGATTAGGCAAGAATGGGTTGCCATCATTCAAGATTTTGTCCAGAAGCTAACATTCAGCATGCCAAAGTGAATTCCAGAAGTCTTAATAAAGGGTCAACACTGTAAAAAATGTCTTTGCTTAAACTGGATGTATTTGTCAATAAAAAGTTAGATGTATGGAATGTTTAGTACTTCATTATAGCCTATAAACATCTGACGAAACAAACAAAACTTAGTAAAGGTAAAGGTTTTTGTAAAAAAAAAAAAGAGGCAGAAAACTTGTCTCAACTTTTGGCCTTGACTGTACATGAGTCTTTTATACAGCTGCGTCACGTCTGAATGACAGAAACCTAGAAGTAGTGAACTCTTAAGACACTTGCTGCTATTAACTGGTCAATGTCCTGTTTTACAGAGTGTAATACCTGGTGATTTAAAAGATAATAGCTGTCTAAATGATTCAGCTGTATTTTATTCTGCTTTTATCTGTTTTGTACGGTGACCTTGGGTTTTTTAAAAGGTGCCTGAAATAAAATGTATTATTATTATTCCTCTTCTATACTACTTTATACCTTCTCTCTAAAAAAAATTGGTTCCATACTGTAAATTGTCAAGTGTTAGTATGCCAAGAATTCCAAACTACCTAAGTGTAGGAGTAAAACTGGTATGTGGTGGGTATCCTAATAAGCTGTTTGGTAATAACTAAGCTCGATGACCATTTCTGTATTTCAGATTGGCAGCAGTGACTACGTCATCACCTTACTGACCCTGCTCACAGAATGCGCCCTCATGAAAACTCCCATATAATTGTTTTTGTGTACTGTTTTATTTGTAAATAGGTTTTACTTAAGTATGTAGATGACTTTGTATATAAGCACAAATCTTAAAGCGTGTATTTATTCTCGTTTGTTGCAGCAAACCTATTCTCCCTTTCTGTTTGTGTGGACCTAATTATGTTCAAGTACAGTTAGCAATTTAGGGAGAGATCATTCCCAACAAACAGATTGTGCCTGGAAAAACTCGACCTTAATTTAACAGCTACATTTTTATTATATTCCTAAGCCTTCCCAGAGAATTGCTTTAATGCATGTCTGGTTTTAAATCAGTCACATTTCTTATTTTTGCTTTTAACCAACCATTCATCCATATTGAAATAAACAGAACATTTGTAAGTCTTTGCACAGATCCTTTTCTTCTCAGGGTACTTACACAAACCGTTCTCATTACTTCATAATAGGAAGGAGACAATGACAGTTATGTGGTATGTAGGCAGTTTAACAGATGAAATGCATCCCTTTTATTTAGTAACTCTCAACATGTGGATGGGAAAAGTGCAGGCCAACACAGAACCATTTGTTTTAATGTCTGATGGCTGGCTAGTGTCCATAGCAGACTTGATTCCAATGCATAATAATAAATCCAACATCTGTTTTGTTAAAAAAAAAAGTCTGTGTATCTAGAACGAGTGCCCAAACCGCCTCCTCCAACAGACTTGTCATGGGTTAAAGTGCACAGACTGATGCATCCTATGACACAGTAAACAAAAAGTACAAGTGACAGTATTGAAATGATTTTTAGTGAGTTGCTCTTGCACATGCCTTCATTAGTTTGTAGCTGAGGCTTTTCAGTTTCAATCCATATCCTACCCTATGATGAGCACCACTCTACAAAAATAACAGGTACTCCCCGATTTACGATGGGATAATAAAGACGCATTCAGCAAAAACCATGCCCTGTATTTTGATTTAACGGGCGAATGATACGTAGTATAATACTTGACCACTGGAAAATGTGATTAAAATCAATGGTCATGCAATAAATAGGTTTATTTTTTTAAATTGAACACATTATTCAATGAATTGCATGAGATTTTTTAATACTGTTATTAAATGAGCTGTTATTGACTTTGCCCAACTGTGGTTTAATTTAATAATTTTAAGGTACACTACACACTTGATAGTCTCCAGCACTCGGCGCTGTGTAACGTAGGGCGTCACGGTGGGACTGATAAAGCCGTGGTTGCCGTCATGTTTTAAGCATGTTTAATGTAGGCTATGCTCTGATCAAGTACATGAAACTTATGATCAATTCAACTTGGATCTGTCAAACACATCCCAATCATATTTCAGGGAGTATCTGTAATTTTATATACACTGCTCACAAAAATTATGGCCTTCATTTAAAAGTATCCCCTAAATTTTATAAGCAGTATATATAAAACAATGCTTAAGTGTTTAACTTTTGGGAAACAGCACAAACAAAAAATAAAAACATATCACAGTGCATCCAGTTGTTTAGATTAAAACACCATTAAGGGAAGCTACTGTTCATTTGAACGTGAGGCTACGACACCGTTTCATGCAACATAAGCTTCAGTTTACCGTGACGACTCTCAATCTCTTCTCTCTGAAACCCTTGGTAGCAAAGATCCTCCAAGAGAACTCGATCCTTGAATGTTGCCCTCTGTAATGCAGCCCTGACTCTTTGAGCTCTTTTGGGTTGCTCTCACATGGAAGCTGGCCTTTGGCTTAAGGAAGGTATTGTATTAAAAGCGATGAAAAGTAGCTCTGGACGTGAAGGTCTTAACAGATCTGCTCCACGACAGTGGCGAATTTCATCCCTTCCTTAGCCGACTTTGAGATGTAAATATTTTTTCTTCCAAAATCTATTGTAGTGAGTCTTTTGCTCATAAATGATTTGCAATGTCTCAGTGACAGGCACAAGCTATGGCGTGGCATCCGTGGGTGTGGGGGGGTTGGGCTTATTACCATATATGTGATTCACAGTGAGTCATTTTAATCACGCCAACCCCCCCTCCTAATCTCCTGTAGTTCATTCCACCGTAAAGCCTGAAAATAAAAACAGACTTAAAATCCATAACAGTTTTAAAACGGTCTGATACTCTAATTAGAACTATCAAAAGATGGTAAAATGTCACGGCAGTGATGAAAGCTGATCATACAAGCTTTCGGCTTTAATGTTCTAAGTAGTCTAATTACCTCCATGTGTTTGCATCAGGGTCATAGACTTCTATTGTTTTTAAATAGGTAGTGCCATCAAATCCACCTACTGCCATCAACTGGCCATTTACCACAGCTAAACCAACCTAAAAGACAAGAAAATAAAAACATTTAATTTGGTGAACATTTTAACATCTTGAGTTGAAGTTAACTAAAGGGGGGGTTAAAAGTGCTTACCCCACTCCGCCTGGATGTCATGGCAACCACAGGAGACCACTGATTGCTTCTGGGGTTGTATCGTTCAGCGCTGCTCAGTTCCGTGGTATCATCTCGACCTCCCACCGAATAGATCATATCCTGGTAGACAGCGCAGCCTAGGTGTTTCCTCCGCGTCCCCATTGGTGATACTGTGTGCCAGCGGTTCTCTTGTGGGTTATACCTCTCCACTGCACATACCATTAAATGGTAAGTTAGTCGAACATTTCTGAATCTCAAAGAAAAAGCAAACAGTTTAAAGGGCCAATGACATGTTGCTTTTTATGTTTTAATATAGGTCTTAGTGTTTCCCTAATACAGTCAAATCTGGTTAATCGGACCCCATTGGGACGCAATCGTTTTGGTCTTAATAACCGGCTGGTCCGATTACACGAACATGCCCCATGTTACAAGACGCGACATGCTATTTAACATATTAATGTTAAATTAAACCTTTATTGTGCGATATATACGTATAGCGAACATACAGACAAGAACTACTTTTGCTTAAGAACTGTGTTCATTGAAAAATAAATTTGCAACCAAGTTTTTCGAAACGATCTGCAACACAATGTATAGGTACTCAACATGCGAAGCATAATACTGTAAAAAACAGTTCTTACTAAATTCCAGTCAGCGTTTGAAAAACTTAACCAGTGTGATCTGACACGTTCTCTTGATGGACTGCACTTGGACAAAATCAAGAAAGTGGTGGGCGTGTTCACCTCCCACTGGTTTTGCTCTTGTCAACACAACTTTTCGGATTTTCTGACCTTTGATAAAAGCATGAATTTTTCCAGAGATCCCCAAAATCCTCCCATAAATCACTGATCCTCTTTGCATCCGCTAGGTGGCGACGTAAGGCTTCTTTTTCTTATTTGCTTCTCACGTTCTTTGGTCCGATTAAGTGGAATTTTGGTCCAAATAAGCGAATAACATTTGACGTATATTGGAAGGATTTGTTTCTGTACTTTAGGATTTGGCAGCTGGTCCCATTAACCGGTGGTCCAATTAACCGGATTCGACTGTATATGGACCAGATTGGCACACAGGAAACCTTTGCTATATTCTGCACACAAAGTTGCCAGTGAACAGTGGGCAAAAAGACACAAAATTGGACTGTACATAACTAGAATGGTGTTATCTGGTCGGATTTATCTTGTTTCTGCCTGTGTGTGAATGATTCTAGGAGTCGTGTTCATCAAAGATCTCAGGAAGCCTTCAATGAGAACTGTGTGCAAGGTGTGGCTCAAGCTGCAGGACGATCTGAGATGTTCTGGGGGTGATTGAATTATGTGGAAATGCATTATTTGGCTAAGATGACACTGAATTTGAACCACAATGCCCACACTGGGCTACCATACAACCAGGTTTTGCCTTTTGCTCATTATTTTACAGAGGAACATAACATTCCTATCCCTGTATTCCAAAATGACAATTCTCACATCTACAGAGCTGTGGATGTGACAGACTGGCATTATGTACATTCAGGAGCAGTTATACATTTGGACTGGCCTGCAAAATCCCAAAATGTGAAACCTCTTGAAGGCATCTGTGAATTCTGTCCAAACCGTGCAGTTATTTGAAGCTCAGGGGCTGAGCATTAATGAAACTTAAACATGCCCTTAACCCACAATTGCTTAAACTATCACTGGCATGCTGATCTGGAGACAAGTGTCTGCTAAATAAGTAAAAGCAAATGTAAATATTGTCAATCAGAAATATTGCCCTATCTACAAATGGAGACTTTGAAAGAGTCACTGCATTAGGGATGAGTGGGAATAACACAACAATACAAAATCCAGAAAATAAATCAGGATTTAGATGTGCTGATCAGAACATCTTAAAAGACCTGCATGTTCCTCAGCAACATCTTGCTGTGCCCCACTAAAATAACAATAGAAAAAAGTCAGTTATATTTCACTATATATTCTACATTTCACATAATGCCCCAACCTCTTTCCAAAAGTTAGACCAACAGAGCAAAGGCATTCATTAAACCAGAGAGGCATCAGTTATGTTAGCGTAAAAAGTTAGTGCAACAGCAAAACATCTTTAATGAAGTGTCTTTAATTTCTCATTTATGACAGAGTAACCCCATTCTAGTGTTAAATCACTATTTAAAGATTTCTTTTTGTGCACTGTTCTTCTATGTTTGATTGTCAATCTGAGGAGAACAGATGTGCCCGGTTGTGTTTACTTAAACTATGTGTAACATTAAAACTATTTTTCACATAATAAACAACTCAGCTTTGTGTGTTTTCTTTCCAAGTTTTCCAAGTATGTGAAAAAGTTCATACGGTGAATGCATGCGAGACACTGATAAGCTGATGTTACAGTATAGATGTTAAAATATTGCCATTATTCAAAGCTTGTAATGCTAGCTCTGTCCATATGTATACTACTCCCAATTTCCAAAACTTTAGTCCTTATGTAGTGTGTTGGCTCCACCCACTGGCACTCTTCTCACAGGTTCTACAACTTCTTTCTCTTATAGAGTGTGTTTACCACATTAAGACCTTCTCTTCTCACATTCTACAACCATGTAGTGTGCTGCATCCATCCAAAGGAACTGTTCTCACAAGTTCTATTAATTTCTTTTTTTAAACTGACAAATCCATTATAAATTGAATGCAAATAAATAAGCTTGAAACACTTCCAAACTACAGTATGGCATACCCAGGAAAAACATACTGTGAGATTTCATAATAAAACTGTAAATTTGCTTGACAGTTTTAATGTGAACCTTTACAGTTTGACCATAATGTTTACAGTCCTACTATGTGTACTTTGGCCACTTCATGGTTCCACTGCCAAATTTCATAGTACAGCTGTAAACGTGGTTGACTATGAACTCACCATAGATTATTTCACAGCTTTGCTATTTATTTTGATAGTAATTTGGCCACTTCATGGTTCTATCGTCAAATTTCACAGTACATTTTCCAGTGATCATAACATTTAAGCTTATTTTATTAACAATAGGTATTGAATATCTTATCTAATTTATTAAATAATGTATTGAAAGTGAAAAACAAAAACAAAATGACAAAACAATATTTTCTCATGACCATAGCTTTTGCTTACTCCATTTCCCAGCATGTCACACAACATGTGTGTTTTCTCGGCATTCTTTGGGCTCATTCATATCAATCAGTCATCGCTTGGAAGCTACAGTCTATTAAAGTACTGTTGCTAACCATGTGCACCCTTTCATAGCCTGTAGTCTTTGTTGCATTTACATTTGCATTTAGCAGACGCCCTTATCCAGAGCGACTTACATAGTCTTACACACTCTTAATACAGTCTTACAATCCAGGCAATTGTGGGCCTTTCTCAGGGATGCAACTGTGGCAGAGGTTGGACTTGAACCCTGGACCTTCAGGTCCAAAGTCTAGTACCTTAACCGCTAGGCCACCACAGAAAACTGTGTAAAATATTTGTTTCTGAAACGTTTCTCCTAGGTTCTCCTACTTTCTCATTCACATTTACAGCATTTATTAGACGCCCTTATCCAGAGCGACTTACAACTTATATATATTCTTACAATTCAAGCAATTGTGGGTTAAGGGCCTTGCTTAAGGACCCAACTGTGGCAGCTTCGCAGAAGTGGGATTTGAACCCTGGACCTTCAGGTTTCTGCTAGGCCACCACAGTCCCACACTGGAACACTGGAAAAAAGATACTAGAACGTTTCACTGCCATGTTTTTCATAGGATCTAGAGCTGCTCCTAGTAAAATGTGCTGACTTTGCCCACATGTCAATTCAGGTCAGATTTATTTATATAGCCCTTGTTACAATATATCATTAAGTTAAATAAGCTTTACAACATTATATTATCTTATAAAGCCAATCCCAAATTAAGCAAGCCTAAGGCTACAGTGGACCAGAAAATCTCCCTAAACGTTAAAAGGATGAAACCTTGAATGGACCAAGACTCAAAAAGTCACCCATCCTCCTTCGGTAGCTTTGATGTTAACTGTAAGAATTACACTTCTATTATTAGTAGTACTAAGATAATAAAGCATTTATTTATATTATATTTCGTCCTATACACACTGATGTCCTTTGTGGCACGTTGTCCCCTGACAACTAAAGGATGAAGAGAGTTACTGCCCACATTCACTCTTCTTGCAGGTTCTAGAAATGTTTTCTTATATAATGTTCTCACCAATCACACATGCACTCTCACTCTTCTATATATTGTGTGCTTGTTATTCCCACAGGCACTCTTCTCACATGTTCTAGAACTTTCTTCATATAAAAATATTTATAGTGTGCCTTTAGTATTTTTATATAGTTCCAGGATATGATTATCTAGCTCTTTCTTACTTAGCATATGGTTAGGTAACATTATTTGTACACTTGATATAGTGTCAAAGGAACCATGACCCATTTCACATTCTATATATAAATTAAATACCAGAGCTAAATATAAAATAGCCAATCACCACATGCTTTTCTATATATAAACAAGAAAATTATGTATTACATTTACAAAAAAGTCTCCCAAACAGAAATGGAAGTGTGTGGTAGCTTCTGCAATAATGTTGTTACAGATAAAACCGTTTCAATTTGGTTATTTGACAAATGCAGTGCAGGGTAGAGATACACCTACATTGTACATTAGTGCGATTTTCCTGTGCAGTGCCGAGCATGCTTAGCGTGTCTGCTCACATTATTTCAACCTGCTATTTATAAGTGGATGAAAAGCTTCATTTTGCTTGACAGCAACGCAGATGAGCTTTAAAATTTCAAAACACATACAAACAGGACTATGGACTGGCAAAAAATGCATGCTATTAATAAATATTGAAAATACGCAATGGCATATTAACAGGAAAGCTTAATAATGACATAGCAGTTAAAAATTTCCATTTGAAAAATAATGCCTTAATGTGTTTCTTTTTTAGTAGACATAAACAGTTTTGGGGGGCAGCATGGTGCCTCCGTGGGTAGCGACCTGGGTCCTTTCTGTGTCGAGTCTGCATGTCCTCCCCGTGTCTGCGTGGGTTAACTCCAGGTACTTTACTTTTCTTGCATAGTTCAAAAACATGAGTGTTAGGTTAATTGATTTCTCTAAAGTGGCCATTAGTGTGTGACTGTGTGCATGACTGTGTGTGTGTGTGCGCGTCCTCTGATGGATTGGCACCTCAATTAAGGTTATTGCCCTTGCGCCCAGAGTTGCCAGGTGGCAAAACACACTGACAGTGATGAGGCGTGTACAGGATCAGATTGTCCAGCAGGTCTTGTTGGATCCTCTTTGTATTCATCTTGAAAAATCCCCCAATTTTTGTCAGTATTATGTTCGGTCATTTATTTAGAAGGATATCATTTAATAGTGGCAAAATATGTAAATGTAAATGTGCCATATTTGTGCAGCAAAAACTTTGTGGTAACTGTTGTTCATTACTGCACATCTGCATGGAGAAATTTTAGTCCATTCGTCCATACAGAACAGTATAATCTATGGAATGTTGGTGGGATTTTACATGAACTGCTAGTTTTAGGTCCTTCCATAATGTTTATCTTGAATTAAGATACTAAGGACTTTGACTTGACAATTCCAAAACATGATGTTTATTTTTTAACAGTTCTTTACTTGGGGTCTTAGGATTTCCTCCATTTATTCACACTCAGACTGACTGTGGATTTTGAATTGGAATTGTATTCCAACCCAAAGGTCTGTCCATCAACTACCCTTTTCTGGGTAACCCAGATATCTTCTTTGTTTGTGCACATTTCCATAAACACTTTATCAAGATCAGACTTTGGTAGATCCATATTTTTAAATAAAACTGGGACTACTCATACCTGTTTGTCACTTGACATTTTGACATCACCTTTAAATTAACACCTATTCTCTATACTTTTTCAACTCACATGTATTTAATATTGAATCATTTTCCTTTCAATAAATAAATGATAAAGAAATAATACTTTTGTCTCATTGGTTTAACTGGGATTTCTATCTACTTTTGGGACGTTTATTAAAATCTAATCTAATCTAATCTGATGTCTTGGGTGCCAGACTTAAATGACTACTGTAAATGTTTGGCTTACAGTACATGTACAGCTACACATTTGCAGCTAAAGCAATCCTAAACCAAGAGAGACTGATGCTCTCTATTCAAGCTGTGTATGGAGAATCGGAAATGACGCTTGCACTGATAAAGATGAAGAGCATGACTTATGTTTGAGAAGGGCGGATGAGTGTTAGAGTGAGAAAGAGAGTGAGAGGGAGTAGGCAGGAGAGAAGGAGACAGGGAACAATACAAAACACTCAATAGCTTCTGTCAAGGAACACAAGAGTCGTCTGAAAGCTTGTCGCTTGCTGTCAGAGGCGTAACTGCATGTTTACTTTCTAATAATGTTGCCTGTGCGTTATTGGGGTGATGCATTAAATGCTCAGTTCATGGGTCTAAGATCAGTCTTTTTAGAGTTACTGTTCAGTTATTTAGAAACTTGAATTAGCACCACAACACAATTGTAACACCACATAGGAAAATGTTATTGCTCAAATGTTGATCTTTGATGTCTCAGGATACTTTTTTGTGATTCTCAATTTTGTTTCATTTAGAGATCAACTTTGTCACAAATGTTTCTCCTAAAATGGCTTAGGAGAAATAGCAGTAGACATTAATGAGACATGAGATACTTCTGAGGTTAAAGGAGATACAGTAAAACTGAGAATTAGTTTTCAGACACATACAAAATCCCGAGGAGATCTCCTTCTTGTCTTGATTTAATCTCTTTAGAAGCTCCATATTTTTTATTTTGGGATGAACAGAGATTTTGAAACTTGAACAACTGAATCAGACACCTGATTAAAAAAAGAGCAACTGAAGCACTAGCAAATATTTTACAATGCAATATTATGTAGTGTGG
>JAUZSU010017476.1:0-10890 GCA_034780255.1 Parotocinclus maculicauda
GTGTAGAATTTTGAGGAAAGAGATTAATTTAATACAATTTGGAATAAGACTGTAACGTAACAAAATGTGGAAAAAGTAAAGCGCTGTGAATACTTTCCGTATGCACTGTATATGAACATATAGAATATGCATTAAGGAATAAACCAGAGTACCCGGAGTACACCCACGCAGTCCAGGGAGGACATGCAAACATGCAGATTGAACCCCGGACCGTCGTGCTGTGAGGCAGTGGTGCTACCCACCAAGCCACCATGCTGCCCTATGTGATGGATCATTCCCAGTACTGCAGGGACATTTCCAGTATTTAGCAGACAATGCAGTAGTGACATTGCTGCTACAGTATGAGTCCATGACGTGCAGCAGTGTACATCTAGTGGTCACATCACGAGCTGGTACAGCATTTAAGTGCAGACACAACTTGTGCTGTTCTTTAAACAGGGTGAGTTTTTGATCAGAGAACGCTGTTGACTGAACAGGATCTAATACGTTGCAAAGTCCTCTCTGTTGCCTAATAATGTCCATCACATATCAATGGCTTAATACAGAAGACCAAAACCTAACAGGTAGAATTCCCATTAACAATAAATTCATGCTGTATGGATAAACATTCTCACCTCGTTGCATTTTCTGTAGTGAAAGTGGTACTTCCAGCATCTAGCAGGATAAACACTGGGAGCACTTGCCCGAAATCGGAGCAATTCTCCTTCCCTAATGATTTCAAGTTTCGGTGTTGGTGTATTCCCTGGAAAATGAGGGTTGAAGGCATAGTTATGAGTTTCTTTTTGCTTTTGCCAAAACTGCAACTACATGGTAATGCAAAAGCTTGCTGATCTCATTATTACGACAGACATAATATGAGAGACACAGAGAGATGGTGTCACAACTTCAGTGACCTTAGTTTGGAAAGTGAGTAAGTGAGTGGTACAGAGATACCCAGGCATTTAAAATAAAGGTAAAGTTTGACATCACACCCCAATTAACTCCAGTACTACAGTTGATCTTAAGTAAACAGTAATTTTTAATTATTTTTTAAAAATATATTTAAGGAATGGATTAAGGTGTATTTAGTTGTGAAATGTGTCAGTTGTCAATCTTAGAGGATTAGTCTGTGATTTCACCTCGAACCATTACTGAATAAATAAAAAGTTCCTGTGTATGTAAGAAAATCGGACGGTATCAAACTGAGGGGACTCTGCTGTAACCGGATCACATTAGAAACAGCAAATGAAACCCAGACATGGACATGGAGAGGACGATCTCTCTCCATAACTGTAAAGGCAGATTTGGTTAAACATTGCGTCGCTGTCAGTGATCAGGCTCTTCCTAGGAAAAGCCTCGTAAGGAAATAATTGACGTCACGTATTTTCAGGAACTAGATGATACATAGCCGTCTAGCTAGCGCATTCAAATAACAACGAAATAGTTACACAATATTTATACTATTCACAAGTTTTCAAGGACATTAGTTAGCTTTTAACGCAGCCACGAGTCTACTGGCTTCGTCGCAGCTTCTATTAATGTTAAAGGCGACTAACTAGACATGACTTAAGTTATTTTCCCGTGGTGTGAGTTTTTGGATACAAATTGGGATTTAAATCCATGTCGCTCCCACCCTACCCCAACTCCCCTGTCACGGAAAGTTATTTATACGTAAAGCAATTATACGTAGCCTATATAAACACTATATGCTCCGTCTAATGTACAAACAGGTGATAAAAAATATTACCTGATACAGTATCAGCTCCAGCCAACGTGACCGACGAGTAAACGAGGACTGGTAAAATAACGTGCCAATATTCACAAAACATGGTGCCGTTTCTCGCTAATGCTCGTTTATAGAATGTTGTAATTTCGTGCAACTGCCCAAACTACCACAAGAAAGTGTTAATAACTCGACTCGCCCGTCTTGTCAGCACAGACAAATCCGAAAACACCGCCTTTCCAAGCTGTACGCAAAGTGAAAGTCTTCGAGTACAGTAAGCTAAACGTAGTGTGGCTGTGCTAGGACGTGTAACATGTCCTAAATTGGAAGTCACGGAGCTTTTCGGTTCTACTGTACAGGGTTGAGAACAGTAACTGTACTGCTCACCAAAATTAAGGGATATTTTATTAGGTGATAAGTCATGTTAAAAAGCAGTACAGATGGGTGTCGACCTAGTGTACATTTGGGTACCTTTGACGCAGTGGGATATTTAATAAACTGCTGGTACCTTTTACAGAAATGTTCTTTAGCCACCTGTGGAAACTAGAGGCTTATGTCCTTCACCCAAAGTCAGATTTATTTCTCTAGCGCTTTTTTATAAGGAAGCGTTGTCTTAAAGCTTTACAATTTTCAACTAAACCAAACTAAGTCCAAACTGACAAAAACATATAGGGATACGGTGGCAAGAAAAAATCCCTAAAAACAAAATACAAATACAAAGAAATGTGCAATATAGTTGTAAATATTCAAATTGCATTAAATCTGTATGTGTTAACTCACTCATGTGAACACATAAAACATATATACACGTGTAATTTCTATGAGAAGTAGTAGAGGGCTTTGCTATCGACCATGTAGCAGCTATAAATGTTATAAGGAAGAATCCTTGGGAGGACCAAGACTCAAAAACAGAGCCAACCTCTTTGGGCAGCATACCAATGTTGTACAGATCTATGCTTCCAACTTTGTGTGAACAGTTTGACCCCAGTGCACAAAGCAAAGTACATAAAGGCATTGGGTGAGTTTGGTGTGGATGAATGTGACTGGCCCACACAGAGCTCTGACCTGATTCACACTGAACACCTTTGGGATGAACTAGAGAGATTGCAATCCAGACCCTCTTGTCCCACATTAGTGTCTGACCTCACAAATGCTCTTCTGGATGAACTGACAAAAATCCCACAGCCATTGAAAAATGCCAGTTGGAAGCCCTGCAATGAGAGGCTGAGCTGATTGTTAGTGTCCCTCGTATCACTTGTAAGGGTGACTGACCATCATATGTTGTCTT
The DNA here is from genome assembly GCA_034780255.1 of Parotocinclus maculicauda. Classification (NCBI taxonomy): domain Eukaryota; kingdom Metazoa; phylum Chordata; class Actinopteri; order Siluriformes; family Loricariidae; genus Parotocinclus; species Parotocinclus maculicauda. The sequence goes on from JAUZSU010017476.1 coordinate 2,991, forward strand.
CCCACAACAACAGTTGGGGCAGTCTTACACTCCCCAGCAAAGGATGGATTGAAGCACTTACCATGAAGCCTCCATACTTGATCATAATAACAGTTGAAATTATCAGTTTGAAATCGAATGAATTAATTTTTTCCTATTTAATATAAGAAAAATTGCACCTAAGTTGCCCCTGTTCCAACGTTATTTAGAATGTGTTGCAGGCCTAAAATGCAGGAATGGATGTTTATTAACAAAAATAATTAAGTTGACCAGAAAAAACATGAAATGTCTTAAGACTTTTCGTTAGGGTGACCAGATCTGAGATGGTGAAAAAGTGGAATTTTAACATTTTTACATTTCACAGACACGTAAGTACCAACTTTACACGTCAGACACTCAGCTTCAAATGAGTTGCGACGTAGAAGAAAACATGGGAATTTCTTTTTCAATTCATCCGAGAATTTACATTTACGTTTCAGCATAGCTGCTCGAGAAGCGGGTAGGTACATGTGCTTTGCCTGTTGTAAACGAGGACAAGGTGCAGCCTGACCAATTTAATGTTTACAGAGAAAGCTATCGGCCAATAAAGGTAACTCTACAGTCAGACCATGCAATCTGAAAAAGCTATCACCATGCCCCCTTCTCACTCAAGCGAACCTTCTCACTCAAGCGAACCAAACTGGCTAGTTTGTGAACGAAACGCTTCTCGAAATTCAAATTCAAACAAATTTGTTTTACTAGAAATTGTGAAATTCTGCCCAGACATTTTTTAAGTCTCAAAAAGAGTACATATTCGGGTAAAAGAGGACGTCTGGTCACCCTACTTTTTGCAAGTATATAAAATTCAAAGATTAAGTGTAAAGAATACAGCATTTTTTATTTGCATTTTCCATACCATCCCACATTTTCTGATTTGGTTGATGAATATACTATTGCTTGTCTTGTGTATTCCTGTTTCTATGTTCCCTGTCTTCTATGTGTAGTATTTTATGTTCACAGTAACCATTTACTTTGTGTTTACATTAGCAAAGTCTTGACATTATCCTTGTAGCATATGTAGTGTTTTGTATTAGCATTGTTTAGAATTCTGTTTGTGTTCTTAGCTCTCTGTTAGCTTAGCCACCAGCCTCACTTTGTTCACTCTAAGTGCATTATCTCGTCTTGTCTCTACATTAACCGTGGCAAATAATACATCACAAAACTTGCACTTATATCTGTCCTCCTTTCCTATACTGAGTGTGAATTTTACTATGAGATTGCTTAAAGCTTCTGTTATTGTTTCTGAATATTTTGGTCCATTTGTGTGTGTGTGTATCATAAACAATTCTTATGAAAATACACAATAAAAAAACAGGCATACAATTTCAAAAGGTTCTTTGTATCCATTTTTAGCAAATTATCATAAGACATACAAGCTTAATAATAATAAACAGTTCTTTGAATTAACTGACATGGTGTTTATGGTGCTTGCACTGCATCGTAGGAGACAGACAGACAGAGATAATTTATTAATTTTAGAGGAAACTGTTTGGTATTATATAAGTATTACTGAACGAAAAGTATCAGACGGAAACAGATGAGCCTATTGCCAGTGCAGAAATAAAAACATTTAACCTATAAATGACACTGTACAATGTAAGAACTTCAGCATAGCACAACATGTAGTGCTGAGTCACACTGGAGCCCCCAAAGTAATTAATTGTATGAATTGTACTGGTTTATGGTAGGGAGGATATCACCTGTATTTATAACAATAAATAACGGTTTACTTTTGACCATGTAAATGCACCACAGAAAAGCCATACTTGCAACTGAATCAGACTGTTGATATAGGTGCAGTCCATGCTCAGAAATATAAACAACTGTGTTCTCATACAGACCTACATCGAGCCATCAATAGGCATTACTCTCTAAAGCATGTGAATATGGTTGTGGAGGGAAAACAGCAATTGGATAGTAAACTACTGTGGACACTGATTAGATGATAAAAGCTTCACTCTGGGTGGAAAGCATCCGTTTCTCTGGCCACAGAATGGATCTCTCCCATGTACTACATAATCTTCTTATTATGGGTTCATTATAAGCTTGTTGTTATCATCAGTTATGCACCACCCAGAAAAAAAGTTAAATCCATGAATTACACAGGAAGTCTAGTCTTTGAGAGCAAAAAGGGTAGTGTCTGTTGGAAGAAGCATCACATTTTACTTCAGGCAAATGATAGCTGACAGCAATTAGAATACTTAGTTAATCTAGAAACTTGTTAAAAATTTTTAATATTTATTCAGGAATATGGCTTGTTTTTCCTTGGATCCACCATAAACCGCTCTGCCAGTAACACAGAAGGAACAGTGTTCCTTATAGGATCAGAATATGTATTTCTAGTTTTTTTAACAGAACGTTACTGAATATGTTATGTATTTAGTATTTAGTGATGAATACCTTTAAAACATATTCTTCCAAACCTAGGTTGAGCCAAGGTTTTATTATTGTTCAGATTTCAGTTAACTTGATAATTGATATGCTGATGGAATTATACCGGGAAAACATGGATCATCAGATTGTAACGTTTATGCTTAGCTTGAGTGCATGCTGTCATTACAGCAAAAGGACAACTTATTAAATAACAAAATGTTTTATTCAACATTTGATTCAAATTTTATAATTTGTAATAAAAATAATTAAAAAGTACAACACTAGCTTTTTTTTACTAGTGGTCTCAGACTTTTGGCCTCCACTGTATGCTACTAAAATAAACCAGACGAATGCATACAATGAAGAGATGATTGAAGGCTAAACAGCTGGTTAACATAAGCTATTCTTTTACATTAACTATAACTTTTGGCTTTATTGTCACAAACTTCAGTAATCATGCATTGTCAAAAGAATTGCATAAACACAAACACATCGCCACCAAAGTTAGCTGTGCTAACATTTATTTACAATAAAATGTAGAAAACTATTTTACATGTATTGTAGCCATTTTTACAGATCATCATTTATACAGTGATACAATTAAAACAATAAAATTACTTTGCATGTTTTTAGTTAGGTAAGTACAGTAGCGAAACTAAACGTCCACTTTCAGTTGCCTTTCATAAAAATTACCTGTTTCTATTGCATTTTTCTCCCCCAAAAGTGAGAATAAAGCCACACACCTGAGTAAAGCTGTTTGGAGAAGCATGACATAAAACATAGTGATTGCTGTTATTGTACTAACAGCCTCTATCTTCACTCTGTATTCAAAGATAGACAACATCCAGTGTTGGGGTTGGCCTTGTTAAGACTGTAAACAGCAACACAATGTCCTGCTAGGAAGATAGAATCCTGAATTCTTCATTATTACATAAAATTAAACAGCAGAGTGACAATCCCAACATTGCTTCAATTTTCTTGAAAATACTGCTAATGGTAGGTAATTGCATTTTTTTAAACTAGAGATTACTACTGTGAATTCCCTTTCGAAATGGAAGGTGCACAATACAAAGTAGGTACACTGCAAGTTTATCTGTCAACCTGAATCCAAATATAGTATAGATGAGGTAAATGCAATTTGTGTGCTGGAAAATGTATTGAATTAAAAGTCAAATACTAATAAAATAATAAAATACAAAGTCGAAATACAATAAAAATAGTGGCATAGTGCCAAAGATCCACGGTAAGTACTGGACTCCATCTCTGTGGTTTATGTCCTCCTCATATCTGTATGGTTTTCTCTGTATACTTCGGTGTACTTTCACATTCCAAAGACATGCATTAGGTAGATTGGTCAGTCTAAATTGGCCCAGTATGTATATATGGGATTGGCCAGATTCAGGCCAGCAGCTCATTCCCATAAAATATATAACCCTTACAGAAACATAAAGACTACCTGCTGCCTGATAAGCCAATGTAGCATGGAAGGAACTCAATTATTATTACAATTAATATATAAGCCACCCAAGGAGGATGAGTCCCTTCATATATCTTGTTCCTCCCAAAGTTTTTTCCTTACAACATTTTCCTTTCCACTGTCACCGTAGGCTTGCTCAATTTGTGATTGGCCTTATAAAGCTGGCCTTATAAGTCTGCTTTAAGACAATGTTCCATTGTAATAAGCACTATATAAATAGATCTGATTTTACTTGACTTAAACCTCAAGAAACTCCGGGAAAATATCAAAGTATTTCTGCTTTGTTTCACTACATCACAGTAGTCCAACATTGTGTGAATTAGAATCAGGTGTCATGTTCTCATCTGGTTTAAGTTTTAAGACTGGTGACGTCTACTCCAGACGCACGTCTCTTGCCATAACCTCTTTAACTGGCACGTAGAGTTTTCCTGCACCTAGGCTCTGTGATAGCATGGATAGAAAGTGCATCATTAGTTCAGTACTAGATTTGGCACATCTTGTAAAAAAATGTAATCATGTAATAATCAGCAGTTCTGCTTGATGTATTTACCTTCGTCAATCCATCATTATTACTGTTAAGTAAATCCTTGAATAACAACGATGGTTCAGGAATCTCTGGGAAAATTACAACCATGAATCTGTGGGAAACATCCAGTTCTATTATGAATATTCTAAGCATTGACAATGTCCACCCAGTTTTACCTACCTCTGTAACACAATCAAGTTAGTTTGATCATACTTGGATGTAATACAAACAATGTTAACTTAATGTTTAAACTTGAGAGATGCACAAGTCTGCATTTGTTAATATACAGATGCTCTAAAAAAATATATGGCTAAACCACTAAAGGCATAAACGAAATGGGTGAAGTATGAATGGAAATCAAAGCATTACCTCCTGAAAAGCACTAGAGCCAGGATGAGAAAGACTGAAACTATTACAGGAGTAACAACCAAAGGCACTTTTAATGGCCAATTCAGATCACTATCTTCCCCTGCAGAGACAAAGAAGGAATCATATATACTATGCATGAATAGTGATAAAAAATTTCAGTTAATGTTTTTAAAAATTAAACTTTTATTTCCCAAACATTACTCTACAATACAATACCGTAAGACACAGGTTCGCTCAAGTCACTCTCTCCTTTCCCGCAGTAGTTACTAAATATGGTCTGTACTTGCACAGTGTACTTGCAGGCTGCATTATATTCCAGACGTAATCCTGAATTAATACCGGCATCAATAGTTTCTTCTTTCTAAATATGAATACAAAAACATTAATTTTGCACAGCCTTACTTCCTAGATGCATAAACTGCAAATGTTAATATTTGGTAAACACTGAGAAGTAATATAATGCATTAGTTCGACTAGTCTCTCTAAATTGGTGCAGTATAAATAGGATTGCCCAGATGAAAAAGTAAAAAAGTTCTGCATCAGGCTATCAATTCGTCCTCATAATATGTATAACATCAACAGAAACAGCAAGAATACTGCAGTCTGATATGCCAAAGTATTATTGGAGTAAATTATGCAAAAACTGTTGTCAAGCAAAATAATTTATACATGCATAAACTGCAAATGTTGAGCACATGGTGTCCATTTTTTCCAAAAAAAGATCTGAAGTATTGATTCATCTGACCATGTTTCCACTGTGTAATGGTCCATCCAAGATGCTTCTGAGCCCATAAAAGTCGATGCTACTTCTGGACAGGATTAACATCACGCTTATTATTTGCACAGTAAAATATAAAGTGGTATTTATGAATGTCCCATTTGGAAATGTAACTCTGTATTGTAGTGCTTGACAAACATTTGCCAAAGTAATCCATTGCCCTTGTGATTATATCAGCTATTGAATACTAAATGGTTCTTGACGCAGTGTCATAAGGGATCGAAGATCACAGGTGCTCAGCTTAAGCTTGAACCCTTGGTCTTTATCGAGTGAATTTCTTCCGATTTCCTTTAATTGTTAATATTATATCCACTGTAGAGGGAGAAATATGCAAATCACTTCCAACATTAATTTGAGGTACATTGTTTTTAAACATTTCAATAATCTTATCATGCATGTGTTGATAAACTGGAGATCCTCTGCACATCTTTGCTCATCAAAGACTCAGTCGTTCCTGGATGCTGCTTTTGTACTAAATGTATACATGACTTGTTTAGTATCACATCATTATTGAGGTTTTTAAAATAATTACCAGCTCTATGTTGCAACTATCCAAACTTTTTTGGAATGTGTTGCAGGCCTGAAATGCAGGAATTGATGTTTATTAACAAATGAAATGATGCTGACCAGGCGGAGCATGAAAAATCTCTGGTTTATACTGTCTGCATTTACATATGAATTAAGTATTCCAGTTAACCCCTGAAAAACAATCTCATAGCACACATTACAGTGGGCACAATGCAGTCAGGCAGGTAATAGTCCCCTGGCATCAGAAAGAAACTTATAGAAAAGTGTGATTCATCACTCCACAGAATGTTTCCACTGCCCAATGGTGGTCTGTTTTATATCACTCAATTAAACACTTGGGTGATGTAAGGCTTGCATGCAGCATCTTGACCATGGAAGCCCATGCCATGAAGCTCAGTTTCTACTGATTGAGTATTTATGTTTATTATCGGATTCCCTTTGTAAAGTTGAAATATCGTAATTTGGGACATTATAAAATGGAAAGTAACTGTATCTAGGATAAAAAAAAATCACTAATTTATAGGTATAAAGAAAGGTGTCATGGGTGGGATGTCAGACACCTCTCACTGTCGATACAGCAGGACAGCACTGCTGGGCACCACCGGACTTAATATTGAGTCTTTGCCGTGGTAGGCTAGTGTATTAGGTCACAATGCCTCCTGGGCAACACTTTACAACAGACTAAGAGTCTAGTACATATTAACAGATAGTACATCATGTCATCTTATTATCTGCATGCAAACCATACATATCTTACCTCTTCATTGCATTTCCTGTACTTGTACTTAAATTTCCAACATGAGGGTGCAAAATCAGGGATGCTTGTGTTGAAGTATAGACTTTCACCTTCCCTTTTGATTTCAAGCTTTGGTGGTGGTGGTTTCACTGCAAAATAAGATAAAATGGCCTTAATGACAACTGGATACAGTGAAACCTTAGAATTCAAACCTAAATGGTCATTAAAGAATCAAATTCCCCCATAAGTAATAATATATAATAAATTGCATGTAATTCATTATTAAAAATAATTATTAATTAATAAATACATTCAATATTTTAAATATAAAGACATGAAATTAATAAAAAATAAAGTGAAACATAACAGCCATTGTGGCTAATGTTGTTTTGGTATTTCTTATCACTGGGACAGTGGCATTGAGAAATCGCACCCATAGACTGATATTCATATACAATAGAATATATATGAAATCCTATATATAAAATAGAATAGAATAGAATAGAATAGAATAGAATAGAATAGAATGCATGTAGATTGGCATACTGTATCCGTGCATTATTGCCACCAACTTTACTGGATTGTCTTTGAAAGAGGATGTTTGAATTCAAAATGTTTGTATATTTTGTGTATATTTGGGGGCAAAAAGAAATTTAAACATATTGTATGATGTCCAAATCTTTAGTGAAAAGGCATTCAAATTTTGAGGTTTTTGTATATGATACATTGTATATAACAACATAGACGCACAACTAATATTTACTGGATTGTGGAAAGTCAAAGATCACGAACACTGCAGTCACTTTTATAATGACACTAAAAGGAAAAACAGAAGCACTAAATGATGTGTTCAAACAAACGGACTACTTTCAAACAGGAGCTCAATAATTCTAAATAATACACAGGGCTTAGATCTCAAACCTAAACTGTTGGGGTTCCTACCTCCCCCGGTGCGTTCAGCCGTCCTCGCCGGTCGCCATTACAGAGCCATTGGTGGGACAACTTAATATCCACTGTTTTAATTATGCCCAGATCCCGAACAGCTGCTTCGCGTCCTATAAAGGCGTGGTTTTTGGCGCTGTTCGGGGCCAGGTC
>JAUZSU010017487.1:0-10889 GCA_034780255.1 Parotocinclus maculicauda
GATCAGAACTCCGAACATATCAAATATAACAGCTTTATAGGTGGAGGAAGCCCAAACTAAACTCATATGACGATAGAAAAGAGTCTTCACACCGAGAAAGCGAAATGCTCTGCGCCTCAGCTGCGCCATGCTCACTGTCCTGCCGTTCTATAAAATTAAAAGCACATTCTGTTAGTGACAACAAACAGCCTAAAAAAGCTATTAAAGAGAAGCACTGCTGTCATATCGTGTGTGTACTATAACTAGTTATATCTCTTAATTACAGGAGTATAGACTTAGTATGACAAATTGTAAAAAAAAGAACCTCAACAAAGCATTTATTTTACATTTAGTTTAATAACTGCACATTTACTTCGCATTTCTTACTTTTAAGTAACTTCGCTACACAGTAAACATTAACCCAGCGGTCCATAAAGTCACGTGATAGTAATCTGTCAAAATAAAAGTCAATGCTTTTAGAGCTGTTTACATTTGGCTTTAGTTTTGTCCACCATTCATTTTCATTAGGTTTTGTTGTCTAGAATATAAACTATGTTAAGAGTTTTAAAGCTGATACATTTTGTTCACGAGGACTAATTACATGACCTGGATATTTCATTTGATCCAGTTAGCTATAAAAGTCATGTTATGCTGTTAAATACTGTTATTTTATGGGAACGTGAAAACAAGAAATAAAAACCTGAATTAAAACAGCCACCCTGGCACCAAACAATCCAGGTGACATGAGCACAACTATCTCACCTTTCATGATCTTCATAAAATAAACATTGCGAGATATTAATTGTGAACTGCTAGATATAAGTCAGTCTCAAAATAATGAATGACTTTTTCACTCTATGGCGGGAAACTAGCTTTTACAAAACACCTTGTGACAGAAGGAAAAAATGACTGGGAAAATAATTCTTGTACCTACTAAAGCACCAACCATGCACCTGAATATGATTGAACTCTTCATTTTGAAATGTGACGTTTAGCAACACTTGACTGCAGCCAAAAACTGTTCAATTTGGATGGTGTTTGTTTGATGGTAAAATTAAAAAAATAGTTTAGCTTTTATCTTGGTTATTCAAGTGCTTAAAGAGAATTCTCTAATATATAAAAAAATAAAAAATCACAAAGCCACACGGTCTAATCAAAGCCTAGATATTAGTTCAGAAGATTAGCAGATTAGTATTTACCCAAATCAAATACAACAATATTCAACTCTTTTTATATTTACAGTTGGATCAATACTATGATTACGTTATTTAATAAAATAGCAGATTAGCAGATTTTTAATAAGACAATGTTTCAAAAGCTGACAAAACCCATAATAGCAAATTAAATATCATTTTGATTTGGCATTTAAGTTGAGCTACAGTTATGCATAGAGGCATGCAGGTTCCAGATGGTATTTATCAGCATATTTGCCCACAGATGTTGCAGCTGGGTCTGTTCAGTTATCAGGATATGATGCTGAGGATTCAATATCTCAAGTCTTTTACATTATTTAATTTAGTTGTTATTATTTACTTAATACTACTATTCATACAAATTTAACTATTTAAGTTAAAATCTAGGCCACCCATATGTCCCCATATGAGTCTTGGTCCTCCCAAAGTTTCTTCCTTACAACATTTAGGGAGTTTTTTTCTTTCTGCTGTGACCCTAGGTTTGCTCAATTTGGGATAGGCCTTTTAAGATAATTTTCTAAAGCAGCTTTGAGACAATGCACCATTGTAAATTGTGCTACATATAAATAAATCTGACTTGACTTGACTATCCCGCACTCATTACCTGTATTAACTGCACCTGCTTGAACTCGTTACCTGTTTATAAGACACCTGTTCACACACTCAATCAATCACACTCCAACCTCTCCACCATGTCCAAGACTGAAGAGCTGTCTAAGGACACCAGAGACAAAATTGTAGACCTGCACAAGGCTTGGATGGGCTACAGGACACTAGCAGTAAAGCATGCGAGTGGATACTTTGGGGGTGCTTTTCTGCAAAGGGGACAGGACGACTGCACCATATTAAAGGATGGATATGAAAAGATGGGGTCATGTTTCGTGAGATTTTGGCCAACAACCTTCTTATTGAAGATGGGATGTGGTTAGATCTTCCAGCTTGACAATGACACGTCATGTCATGGAGTGGCATAGCCAGTCTCCAGACTCCAGAACCCAATAGAAAATATTTGAAGGGAGCTGAAACTCAGTGTTGCCCAGCAAAATCCTAAAAACCTGTGTGTGTGTGTGTGTGTGTGTGTGTGTGTGTGTGTGTGTGTGTGTGTGTGTGTCTGCCTTCTGCCATTGCACAGTAAGAAATCTGTGTCAGTAGTAAATTTAAAAAAAGTAATAAAATAAAGTCATTCAGACGTCATTATATGTCATACATAATATATTAGTATCATTATTTGTGAAATAGGATAGAAATGGTTTATCCATTATAACAAATGAAGTAAAAATAACAAAACTTGAAATATCTTTGGTTCACACTGTCTGAAATGAAATAAACATCAAAAGTAAATATAAATCATTGCATTTGCGTTGCATTCTCAAATACTGTTCCTACATTTTCTGATTTAGGGTTGAAAATAACAACACAAAATTATTTTTTTAAAGTTTATTAGCTTAAATTAGTGAACTAAAATAGTTTTCAGTTGCAATTATCTGATTATTTTAATAAGTACATCAAGTCATACATTTGGGAATATTATTAGTTTGCGAAACAACAAACACACATTGCGGCAATGTCTCATGTTTGGAAGTAGTTCCAAAATCCTTTATTAAAATAAATAATGTATTGCTTATACACAGAAATGTGTTACCATTTCAGATTTGCTTGCGCATACAAGTAAAAACATAATGTTAAGAAACCTAGCTTAAACATTCATAAACATGAACTTATTAGCAACATGCTAGTAAATGAACCTGTGCACATTTATTAAACTCACTATGCAACTATTAAACATACAGATTTACTGTTATGAAATCTATATTTCCATTTGAGCATATTTAAGTTTCACTGAAGGTGTCACCTTTTGTTGAAACCACAGGGAGCACAGAAAGAACACGCCACCTCCCCAGAGAATACAACCGCCACTTTATCAAGTCAAGTCAAGATTCCTCAATTTGAAACCCAAACTCATTATTTAACATTCATGTGTACACACAGAGCTGATATCCACACCCTGCAAGGGCAAGTTCTCATATCCTTTCTTCCTCTCCCAGCATTCCCCTGTATTTCCATTACACACTGCTCTGACTCATTCTTGCCCCATGCATGTGGGGCAATTCAAGTCTGATCCAGAATTTCACGAGCAGATGTTTGAAATGGTATTAATTATGTTATGCAACTGAAGTTTCAAATATGACTCACTCATTTAGATCCCCTCAAATGACCTTTATTTTGGATGCTTTGTACTTCTTAGTGCTGGCAGGGATGAACTGGGACTGCAGTCAGGCATAAACTGCTCTCAACTCAGTCATATGTAATATGTGTGCTCCCTTAGTAAACAAACTACTTTTTCATTGTTCTCTCTGAGCAGATTTAAACTTTGTTAACTCATATGCATAGTGACAGTAACCAGAGAGGAATTACCCTGCTTAGCTTTCTGCTAGCAGGTGCAACGGGCAAAACTCATAATAAAACCACTAGACAATCGCTAGGCATGTTTCGTGTTTCAGTCACAATACTTTCAGCAGAGTTTTTTGCAGTTTTGATTGGTCACCTGGTTTTGTTAGAAGAACAACAGGAACACTGGTGTTCTCATATATGTGTATCAGGCATTTGGCGTCCCTGCACTCTTTAAAATTCTGCAAGTATCACAGAAACAGCTTCAATTCCCCCCGGACACAACACTGAGCGTTTTGGCCTACAGGATGGGTGTGATGTGTTTCAGCATTGTATAAATCTCTCATACATCCTGCATGAGTGGACTGGATGAGTGAAGGGTGTTGTAGTTTTGCTTCTGGGAGCGCAGTAATGGTGTTTGGGTGTTTGCGTCTCGCACAGTAGTCCTGCTTAGAAAGCGAAAGTGCTTTAGAGTCCAGCCATATACAAGACAGTTTAGCAGACCCTGGGAGCCAGAGGTGAAGGACTGGAGAAAAAGAGAAGGCAAGAGACACAGAGAGAGTGAGGAACTCACAAAATCTACTAAACTGTAATATTCATATAAAAAACTATGATAACCTGTTTGGATCTATCCTATACTGAATACACTGTACGACATCAGTACATTTTCCCAAGTGACCTGTGTTGATTTTTTTATTTTTAAATTTCTAGTTTAGTTTTCTTTTTAATTTCTAAACCTGAATGTAACTCAGAGTTAGAGATGTTTAAATATTTGGTAACAGAAGATCTGTATTCCAGTATTCATAGACATTATGTTTGCTCTTTATTTGAAGGAGTGAAGTCACCACAGTCACAAAGCTATTCTTTCTGTATTTGTATATGGGGCACTCCTGGTCTCATGCTACATTGGGACAGAGTGGATTAGTGGCAGTGGAAACTACCTTGGTTCCTACACCCCCCCCCCACTCCAGTGGTAACAACTTCAAACAGTTAACATGTAATTAAAAATGTTTCCTAGTTAGTGTTTAAAGTGAAACCACAGGCGCCTGGTGGACTGTGACCGATTACCAACGAATGACTAATCTATTAAAAAACAAAAGCAAATGACATTTATGGAAGATTTTGCACACCCAGCCATGTGTTTAGGGTTTTATATCAAACATTAAATATTTTCATCATTTTGTTTTTGTTTGCATGAAGTCTATGTAAGTGAATTTCCATGTTTCCAGCTAATAATCTGTTAATTTTTGGCTTACCTGTAGGATGTAAAGGGCAACTCCTAAGTTTCCATCTACTTCCTCTGGTTTGATTAGTATCAGGGTGGCCAGGAGAATTGCTGTCCAGAAGAGGAAGGAAATCCTTAATGTGTTGCTTTTTATAGCATATACCAAAGACTGAGCATGCCTGGTACAATGAGGTTTGGGTAATTTCCTAAATGAAAAAAGCCAAATCTAACACTAATGAACCCAATGGAGCTTAAACCTTTTGCACACCCACCCTCATCGTTCCTAGGACATCTCCAGTTTACAAAAGTATAGTGATGAGTTCTAAATCAAGCATCTACTGTCTGCATGAGACAGGAAACTTTAAAGTCACAGTATATAAAAACCTAAAGTAAGAGCCTGTTTAATTCTGGGACCCCTCAGGTCAGGTACAAATCAGTTAAAAGAAATGATAATGTATCTAAATCCAAAGTACAGAGCAAGAACGTTGAATATCCAGAGAGACTCCTGTATCTGTAGCTCACGTTTATAAGCAATGTTAACTATAAATATAGAAATATAAAAAGCATTTATAAGTTATATGTGAGCAATAATACAGGACTTTGTTACATTTACTATAAATAGCAGCAACAAAGTCAGAATCGCGCACTGTGATGTCAACCAATATTACTGCATTCCAAACTGATAAAGGATGATAAAGCCCTTGTGAAGTTCAGTGCTCTTATGTTTAATACAGGAAGGACTCTATGAGATGATTCAAATCAAATGTTGAGTGAGTTCTGAGTATATAAAGTTGAGTCTAAAGAGTCTTTGATTGGTTAAGGAGCTACACACCTGGAAGCTGTATTTAGCAGTGAAACTGTATGGCACACAGATTTACACATTTGTATCGTTAATCATTTTTAAAAAGACTCAAGTAGGAGCTGAACCTTTTTTATTAAGAGTTTTGTATGAAATTGCACTAGCAGAAATGCTTAGGCACAGACATGCACTGGAGCTTTGTTACTGGTTATCTCATGGTCCAAAATAACACTTTACTGGGAAGTGTGGAGTTGGATTTCAACAGTTTGTTTATATCTCTGCTCTTCGACTTAGCTAAACTAAAACCATACAGAATGAAACACTACTGGAAATACAATTAGCACATAGTTTGTATAGCATCTACACTAGCTAGCGCAATAGCTAATTTAGCTAAAGTTGACAGCTAATAGTTTGTTTTAGTAGCTTACGGATCACATTCCTTTTAAACTTACTAAACCTTACTACAGCTTCTATAGCTGTATTAACTATTACCCTAGCTAGCTAGTACATTTGCTATACAGACTACAGGATTAGCAGCCATTTCTAGTTGTTTTGCCTGTTTCCTTACAGGGTGGTTTGGTGGGTAGCACAGCCACCTCAAAGCAAGAAGGTCCTGGGTTCAATCCCAGGGTGGGGTGGACTGGGTCCTTTCTGTGTGAGTCCGCTTGTCCTCCCCTTGTCTGTGTGGGTTTACTCTGGGTACTCCGGTTTCCTCCCACAGTCCAAAGACATTTTTGTAAGGTTAATCATTTACTCTAAGTTGGCATTGACTTAAGTGTATATATATGACTAGCCTTGAGATAACTTATAAACTGTATAGATATGACCTTGTGTGATTATCTGAACTTTGTGACATGGTGCATTATTCTATTGAAAGTAGCCATGGGAAGGTTTCACACTGGGGTTATAAAGGGATGCACATGGTCAGCAACAATACTCAAGTAGGCTGTGATGTTTAAACAATGCTCTACTGATATTTAGGGGCCCAAATGGGCCAAGGAAAGATCATACACCACCTGCAGCAGCCTGATATGCTGTAGTAGCACATCTGCTTCAGGCTTTCATGTGATGCTTATCTGCATACCTTGGCTGTAACAAGTGGCTATTTGAGTTATTGTTGCTTGGTATCATCTCAAACAAGTCTGGCCATTTCTTCTGACCTTTGGAATCAATAAGGGAGTTTTACCCAGAGAAGTGCCCTCACTGGATATTTTCTTTAAATTCTAGAGATAGCTGTGGGTGAAAATCTCCTAGAATACTCACACCAGTCCATCACCAACAAACATGCCATGTTCATTAAGCACATTTTTTCCGCATTCTGATGGTCACTTGGAACTTCAGCAGGTCGTTTTGACCATGTTTACAGATTACAGAATGCATAGAATTTCTGACATTTGACTGTCTTGATTAGATATTTCATCGGTTGAAAGAGTATACGTAAAAAGTGGCCATATAAGTGAATATATGCATGTCAAAAAAGGATGTACAACAATAATATTTCATCCCACCCAAACATTCTGGGATGTTTGCATCATCTCAATCACAATATGTTAGCAGTAATGCACATCTCTCAACTCATTCGCTGTTATTTCACGATAAGCTTACTACAAACTATTCAGTGTTTCCCAGTAGAGGGTAATTCCTAATACAGTCTAAAAAAAGATTTTCTTTCAAACTGTCAGCTTAACTTTCTAATTAGGGCTCTAGATACAGATAACAGCAAAGCTGCTAGTTAATATTGCATGCAGTTAAAAGTGTTACAAAAGTTACATTGAAATAATAACTCCACACAAATGGTTTCTTTAGAGTAATGTTTCCACCTTTACACTTTAAAAATATTTATTTCACTACATTATGTTCAAAGCCTGTATCAGTTAGAATCCCACATCATATGACGCTTGTTTGGAAATGCACATACAATTATACTTAGCTGCTAGTAAATCACAATTCAGCTACAACAATACAGTAAGTAGAGTAACAAAAACTTGTGCTCACCTGGTCCGCAGCAGAAAAAGAACGCAGATGGGTAAAGGACTACACGCTGTTCCAGCACACGTAATGTGGCCCACTGGCGGTCACCAAAGAAACCATGAGCAGTAATACAGCGCTTGTACAAAGAGCGAGCCTTGACCATAAACACCTAGCATAACAAGAGCAGCAATAAGTGAATCGATTATGGATGGGTTAAAAGTTGCTTACTACAACCCCAAATCAGAAAAAAACTAGGACAGGATGAAAATGCTAATTTAAAAAATTAATGCAGTGTCTTACATTTACTTTAATATTAGTATTAATCCAAGATGTTTTTGTCTGGTCAACTACGTATTCATTTCTGTATTTCAGGTCTGCAACAAAATTCTTTAAAGTTTGGACAGGGACAATTTGGGGCTAGTAATGAAGTAAAAGAACTAAACAAAGGTGGAATTTAACAGGTGACCATAATCATGATTTTGTACAAAAGCAGTATCCATGAAAGGCTGAATAAAGGGTAAGGGCTCAACCTAAGCTGAACATCTGTGAGATCATATCATCAATAGCTTATTAAACCACATGGACAAGGAATTACTTTATCAGGTAAACCTTTATCAGGCTCTACAATACAGAGTTACATTAATAAAGGCCATTTGAAACTTTAGAGGGCTTCTGCTTTTCTGAGCTGCCTTCAAGAAGACATTTTTCCAGGAATGTCCATGTAGTTTTCAAGAAGACAATAAAAACCACTTGCTGCACACATTACAAATGTATGGCTGTGAAGTAAGAGGATACGGGTACCTGCCTGCAGTCCTGACCTGTCGCCAGTAGAGAATGAGAGGAGAAATTTTAAATGAAAAATGTGAAGACGACCTCGTACTGTTGCACATCTTAGAGTGTGTGTGCATTAAGAATGAAACACCAAATCCTCTGTGTAATCCACCAGTATCCTCTGTGCCAAAATGTATTTAAGTCTGGTAAGAATGGCAGCTTTAGAAAGTGGTAAATGGTTTTTGATTGACTTGTCAAGTAGACACCTTCAGCTTCAACTTTTAAATGTCCATGCCTGTTCCATTTCCTAACATGTTCTAAACTTCATCTAAAATCAACATCAATTCACAAGAGATGTTTGCCAGAAGCTGCTTCCATAACCATGCAGCAGCAACGACAACCATGCTTTTTTTTTAATTTGTGTTGCAGACCAGATATACAGGAATGGATGTATTCTAAAAGAAATTAAGTTGACCAGACAAAACATGAAATATCTTGGGTTCATAATGTCTGCAATTAAATAAAAGTCAAAGTACATGTAAGATACATTTTTAAACCTGCATATTCCATACTATCCCAACATTTTCAGATTTTGGGTTAGCACAGGGCAAAAACAGCTCACCACTATCCCAGTGAGGGTGAGGAAGAAGGTAATTAGGAACACGGTAGTGGTGTAGTCACTGATGATCTTGCAGACCGTAAGTTCCTCACTCTTAGGGTACAAATAACCTCTGTGCAACAGCAAACATCTGGAAGTGAATATAAAGAATCCTGTAACAAGGAAAAATCTCAAACAAAAATACTGATTAAGGTTCTAGACTGTGGACCAGAGGGTAATGGGTTTAAATCCCATCTCTGCCTGACTGCCAATGTTGGGTACTTCAGCAAGTACGACTGGATTATTAAAACTGAATCATTTTCACATTGCTCTGGATAAGAGATTCTGCCAAATGGCCAACTATGAATATAATCATGTGCTTTACAAGTGAAATCAACATGACTGACAAAGTTAAACAAGCATTTAAATGTACACAAAGTGAACAAACAATCTCAAATATATATTTCTAGACTTGCAAAATTTCACAGCAATATAAAAAAAATAATTACTAGCAAATAGAATATAAAGGCAGAAATGTGTAGATGCATCATCTTATGAAAAAGCAAAACTGATTTTGCACACATTTTGCAAACACTTTTTGTTAATTTTCAGTATAAAAGAAGAAGACAACCTCTGCACTGGAAAATTTAAATAGGACAACTGTCTTCAAATTCAATGCATCATTACTATTTGCTGTTTCTAAAGTAATGAAATACTACATAACATTCAGCATGTTATAGTTTGGCCACCTTTCCAAATGATCGACTACAGTTTTTATACATCCTCAGAACTTAACTGAGGTATAATTTGACTACGACACTTGCAGAGCATTGCATTTATTCTCATGAGATCCTCTAAGCAGCTGCTTAAAAGTCAAAGGAAACTCTTGAAGACTGGTTAAGTATGCAAAGCAAGGCCCTTATATTACAGGATCTGCATTAAGGTCTGTAGTGTGGCAGTGGTGATGCACATGTCCACTCAGAGAATGGGGTTTCCACTCAAACATGTTCAACATGCAAGAATAGATTAGACTAAAATATTACCCAAAGGACAATAAATAACTATAGACAGACAGTATGACCAAACTACAGGGTGAGTCATAAGGACAGGACACAGGGTGAAATTCCTGTGTTGAAAACTTTTGAACCACAAGAGATTTCTGAGACAATGGGGACTCAATTTGTTGAGAACCCCTGGCCTAAAAGATAGGCCCCCTAACCCATTACTTGCTGGGGTATTCAGATATGTCATTTTCAATTTGTTTCTGTTATAAGAAATGTCCTGTGACTTTTGACTCACCCTGTATTGTGCATACATTATAGTTATTTTTTATCTTAAGCTGAGCAAATGAATTGCTGTTGTATTTTGTTGCCTGTTTTTAGACACCCATGAATGTGGTTAATGTGTATAATCTGTGGTTCCAGTCTGGGTTCCATAGCATTTACATTTCATCATTTAGTAGATCCTCTCATCCAGAGCGACTTAACTGACACAAACTTACAAGGTACCATCAAAGCAATTGTGGATTAAAGGATCTTGCTCAAGGGCTCAAGTGTGTCCAAGGTTTGAACCAGGACTATATAACCACTGGAATGCCATAGTCCCACAGAATTCCTTCCACCCACAGACTACCAGTCAAAGTAAAATTATCTTTACTAAGCCTCTTATGTTTTATTCTATTATATTATAGTATGACTAAGGGCTGCATGATATATTGTTTCAGCATCGCCATCGCGATGTGCTCATGCGCAATAGTTACATCGCAGGACGTGCGATGTTACTTGGCAATGAGTGACGTTGATTTTCTGAAACACCCAGTCACTCTTAACGGTCAACACCAATTCAGTTAATAGAAAAAGAGTGAGGAGCAGAGGGAAAAGACAGAAGCGGAGGATTTAATTGCAAAAAGGAAATCAACGTCAGATATATGGAACTATTTTGGCTACAGAAAGGATGATGTTGACC
>JAUZSU010017498.1:0-10886 GCA_034780255.1 Parotocinclus maculicauda
AAAACATTCTGCTGCACTGAAAGCTCTCAAGAGCACAGCAGCCTCCATAATCCTTACATAGAAGAAGATTGGAACAAGAGAACTCTTCCTAAAGCTGGCCGTCCCACCGAACGAATTAATCGGAGGAAAAGGTCCTTGGTAAGAGAGGTGAACAGGAACCCAATGGTTACTCTGGCTGAGCTCCAAACATCCTGTGTGCAGATGGAGAAACTTCCAGAAGGTCCACCATCAGTGCAGCACCAAAACCAATCTGGGTTCCAGGACAGAGTGGCCAGACAGAAGCTTCACACAAAATTCATTTGGAAAAAGACTGGGAGAAACAAGCTTCTCTGGCCTCATTTCTTATCTCTGGAGAACCACCTGCCCAATCCCGTCCCTACAGCGAAGCACGGTGGAGGCCAGGGTTGATGGAAAGCTGAATGAAAGCCTGATCTAGAACGCTTAGGAGCCCAGACTGGGCTGAAGGTTGGCTTTCCAACAAGCTCATGGCCCCAATCACAGCCAGGGAAGCACAGGAGTGACCGTGGTACGACTTCCTTTGAGTGGTCCAGCCAGAACATCTCCTGGAGAGACCCGAAATTGGCCGTCCATCGATGCTCCTTATCCGACCTGACAGAGCTTGAGAGGATCTGCAAAGAAGAGAAGCAGGAAATCCCCAAATCCTAGGGTGCAAACCTTGTGGCATCAAACCCACGAAGACTGGAGGCTTCAGCTAAGCAGTGAGTAAAGCGTCTAAATATTAATGACAATGCAGGATTTTAGGGGAAACATCTTTCCTCGCTCTAATATTGCAGGGTTTTTTTGGATGCAGTAGTTTAGTAATTTATGATTTTGGTGCTCCGGCGGTTTTTGAATCGTCTCTGGACATTTCCTGAGGGAGGACCAGCGATTGGTATAACTAACAATAATACCCGGACCACAGGAAACCACACACACAGACACGAGAGCTCAGATTCCCCCGTTCACCAGGACATGCATCCATTTGAACTGGAAAATGGCTTACTGGAAGCGGCGCCCATTAGCGTCCCATAAGTCTATTTTCCATGAATTACCATTCATTAACATTCCAGCGTCAATCCATTAGCTTGAGCGTCCGATCCGTCCAATTACCGGTTACCATCATGCATTTTTGGGAGCAGTTTATTTTCTTTATGGCTCCATTAAAAGGGGTGGCTAATTCCTCGCGGTTTCTCGGGTTCTTCTCGCCGCGTTTCCTTCGGAACACCCAATTTGGAGCGCCAGGCCTCGGGGTTCTTTACGGCCCCCTCCCTGGCTCCGAGCGCAGGAATTGAAGTGTGACTGTGAATATGAATCGGCCTTTTACCGGGCGCTCTCTGGAGGACTGGGGGAATACATTTGTCTCAAAGGCGGGGGTGAAGAAAGCCACGCTTTCAGTCTTGATGGATGTGGAAGCGACGTCGTCCGGTTTTCGGACACATTCGGGCTATAAAAGGTGGCAGAGGTTAAGCTGGACGTATCGCGTTTCCTTTTAAAGCCTTGCCTCTCGGCGGTACGTCAAGTTTTACTGCGTTAAACCTTCGCGCTTTTGTACGCAAGACGTCGCATAAATGTTTAACGAGGCACTTCGGGGACGTCCGGAAAGCTTCTGTCTAAACTTCCAATCTTTTGGGCAGGAGGTGATAGAAATAATTTGGAAATGCTACACGAGTAGGACCTCAAGATCATAAACCCGAAGAGTCTGAGGTCTGAGGAATGCCATTGTGCCAACTGTCAAGTTTGGTGGAGTTTTTCAGGCCTTGGGTTCTAGGTTCCTTAGATCCAGTGAAGGGAAATCCTAACATTTTGGACTTTTGGACACCTTGAGCTTCTCAAGAACAGTTTGAGAAACACAAAGCAAGGTCCAGACAGGCACACTTGGGTACGTTTGGGTCCTCCTTAAGAAAATGACCGGCCCACACAGACCCTCGACCTCAACAGTTTTGGGATGAATCAGGGATGAAAGGAGAATATGGGACAGTCCTGCTCCTCCAGCATCAGGCCCTGACCTCACAAACGCTCTTCTGGATGAATCCCCACAGTCCCAGTCCAAAGAGAGGGGACCAAACCCATATGGACGCTCATGGAATTAGAATGACGAATGACAGCTCCTGTAGGTGTCTCAATACTTTTGCCCCTATAATGTATATACTGAGCGTTTTATATATATATATAATCAGCACGTCTACGACAGGGAAACGCCTCAATCAATTGAACCTGGAGGTCAAAAAGGCCCTTCAAAGTGGCTTCTTAAGACAGATGGAGTAAAAGGTGCAGCTGGAAATCAGGTAAAGGAAAACTGATCAAGATGAAAATGTAAGAATTAAAGAAAAGAAGAAGGAGCTAAAGAGAGCAGGTGCAGGGCTTTCGTTCGATTCACTGAGAAGGCTTTTAATCATGATCTGACGATGACCCCAAACAATTTGTTTCATCAGGTCCCTTTTTTAAAAACAGCCGCTGAAAGCTTTTAAACTTTTTTCAATTTTTTTTTGGCTCCAGCATACGAGTTAAAACCTCATCGGATATTTAAGTCCTAAAAGTGGCTCGAGAGAACCCAGCTTTAAAAAAATACGCTAAACATATTACCTATCTGCAGCATGGTGCACATCGGCCAGTGGTCAAAAGTATGTGCACCTCTAACTGATCGTTTCTGTGACATTTGATCTTGAGCGGCTTCAGCTCTGGCATGTTGGTTTGTTCCGATTTGTTCCGGATTTTAACACTACTGTTCTTTGGTAGAACGTTCTATTCAGGTTCGGTTCATGCCCAGACCTCCTGAGAATCGTCCTGCCCCAAATGCAAAAAAAAAGGACATGCGGTTCTGTCTCAGGCCCAAACTTGAACGATTATAGGGCTGGTCTGGTGACCTAGTAGTGATACGAGGGACACTAACAGTTCAGCGATATGTACAGGACATCCTGGCTTCCAATGGGCATTTCTTTAGCAGATTGGCACACTTTCTTGGACCGCCCGGTTGCCAGATTCATCACCAATCCTGTAGGAGGAGCCACAGACCCAGCTGTAACATCTGTGGGTAAATGTGGCAACCCTATCTTATCTTGCATCCAGGCTAGAGGCGACCTAACAGGGTCACTTTTCCCAAATAAAACTAATATTTTACTCGTTTACAGATATTATATAATCATTATATTTATATACAGAAATAATTGAATAAGAGGAGTGTTATTTTTTCGGTAAGTATTACCCTTTATTTATTAATAAATGAGTTAAAAAGTGATAAAATCAGGCATCGGTTCCCTTATATTTAGGTTTATTTACAATTTTAATGGTTTTCTGTCCTTCGCCACCCCGGACGGGTCAGGACCGGGGTCGTACCGATGGGGCAGTACAAGAAAAGTCACGCATCGATACTGTTCGTGATAAGACAGGGAGGAAACGGGTGCCCCCGCGATCTTATAAAGACTTATTTGAGCTTGGCTCTTATTCCGGCGCCGTGACATTTGCATTGTGTAGAAGCGAGCGAATGAGGAATGTTGTATAAATATTTGTAACCAGAGCGAGCGGGGGACGGCGTCGCCTTTATTTAAATTACAGATATTGTTTTAGGGAAGCGGCTTCATAAAAATGTGATATATCGAAAACATATATTTCTATTATTCAATATATTTGGATTTTCCAATAGGAAGCGAGGGCGCGTTGCAGGAGATTAGATCCTGATCTGGGTTTTATTATCGTGTACAAGACGAAGCTGTTTGTTCTGGTCTGAAACGCAGGCTGGCGGGGCTTTAACCATCTACAGTGCATGCTAAACGTGTGCCCGGTCGCTCCCCCAAATTCGGATCCGTGGGGTTTTTTTCTTTTTTAGACGTAAATCTGTTATTTCTTGTAACTGCGGGGGATTAACACGTCTGTCATTTCATTCACGATTTTTATAGCATATTAATTTGTGAGCACAGCACGGAGCTGAGCTGCTATCAAGATCTGTCTGTCTGTCTCACTGTCTCACTGTCTGTCTGTCTGTCCACCCGCTTATCTAAATGTTTCTCCATCCGTCTATTTGTCTCTCCGCCCTTTTTATGTTGTTTATCTTTGCCTGTCTGTCTGTCTGTCTGTCTGTCTGTCCACTTATTAGTCAATCTGTCTCACTCTCTTTTATTCTGACTGTTTGTCTGTCTGCCTGTCCACTTATTTGTCTATCTGTCTCAATCTCTTTTATTCTGACTGTCTGTCTGTCTGTCCACTTATTAGTCAATCTGTCTCACTCTCTTTTATTCTGACTGTCTGTCTGTCCACTTATTTGTCTATCTGTCTCACTCTCTTTTATTCTGACTGTCTGCCTGTCTGTCCACTTATTTGTCTATCTGTCTCACTCTCTTTTATTCTGACTGTCTGTCTGTCTGTCCACTTATCTGTCTATCTGTCTCACTCTCTTTTATTCTGACTGTCTGTCTGTCTGTCTAAATGTTTAACTGCTTGTCTGTCTGATCGTCTTTATGCTTGTTTGATCAAACATTATCGTCTGTCTGTTAGTCTCTTATATATTATATATATATATATATATATATATTATATATCCTGTTCAGTCTACGGTACTGTGCAAAAGTCTTAGGCCACCAGTCGATTATTTTTATATTTATTTTGATTAAAACTGTAAGATCTGAGAACAAGCTTCTGTAGGATACAACAGGTGTTTAGTGTGACCTCCCCTTACATGGAATAAATAAAAGATAGGTGTGTCCATGTTTGGAAGTAGCCCATAATATATTTGTTTATATAAACACGGAGCAACAGTAAAGTTATAACGTAAATATAAAAAATTATTAGAAGCCTTACTGAAATTAAACCTGTATATTTGTCTTTTTAAAAGAAGCAGCTTTTTTAAATGAAACCTCACCTCATATCAGAGATGAGTATATATATATATATATATATATATATATAAAAATAATTTCCCCATAGTAAAAAAACACAACAGATGAACATTGTGTAAAACACAACTGTATTTCTTACTCCAATGCTTCCTTTTTCTTTTTTATTTTAATTCTATGCATTTTATACTAAAAAAGACAATTTCTTTTTTCTCTTCTCTCTCTTAAACATTTTAAAACCCTTCGGTTATATATAAGAATTTTAAATTCCCTGTAGCCTGTAGGCTACCACATACGGTACTCCAGCCGAATCCATGCTACCCTCGTTTGTTTACATTTGACGCTTCTCTTCGATTTCTCGCTGGTGATAAGAAAATGTTGTGATACGTCACGAGACAAGGGGCTGCGTCCCAAATCACCTAAATAAAAGTACGGAAAAATGGCAACATTTACACACAAAGAAAGTCTTTTTTTCTATAACTTTGGTGCACAGGGCCTGGATAACGGACCGACTCTTAATGTTCACCAGTCATTTTGGACGAGTTTCAAGTCAAGTCTGAAGTCTTTTTCTAGGCGACTTAAATGCGACTTTGACTCGAGTCGCTCACCCGAGTGCCCCTCTCTGGCGTTTACACATTAGGTTTGTAGATTATAATGTTTGGGACAAACAGGCTTTTCCAACCCCTCACTGAAGATCTGCAGATTCCCTTTAGATTTAAAAACATTCCAGTACATATTTAAAAAGACTTTTTTGCCATTTTTGTAAATTTAAATCTCTTGGTTTGGATTCTGTAAAAAAAATTTTTTCAGATCCGCCGACGATCATATTTGAAGAAAAAAAAAAAAAAAAAATTATTTTTCGGATCCGCCACAGCACCAATGGTTGAAATAAAAAAATTTTATAAAGCAAACATTTTTTTTTTGCTTTTTCCGCCCTCCGGTGGCAATCCAACGGTTTTCTTCTGTTCATTAAATTTTTTTCCAGATACACTTTAATTTAATTGTAGGGTAAATAAATGATATTTTGAAATAAAAAAATATTTTTATTTCTTCCTCCTTCCTTGTATTGATTCCACATAGTCCTCGAGAAATTGAAAAGACTGATAGAAGAGTAACACCATGTCCTTACTGGAGATCAACGGTGACGGTGCCCATTTAGATCTGAGGAAGGAGTGTTATTTTACAGCGACGGACTGAAATGGTTTCTCCCATCACCTGGCCTGAAAATGGTTTACCCCACTATTCAGCCTGCCTACCCTGAATGAGTCATCCAGCCTGCGTCTGATTGGCCAGGCGCGCTCCATCCCAAGGGACGGCCTTGCAGAAAGAAGCCGAGGCCCGACTCCATTCACAGAAACGAGGCTGCGCTCGGCTCATTCACAGCCGTCTCGTCTCCTCCAGCGTCCTTTCTTCAGCATCCTTTCTTCAGCCTGTCTCCTCACCTCCCTTACTCAGTAACATCCTCTCTCCTGGCTTTTTTCCCGCGTGTTCTGGCAGCTCCAGAGAAGAGAAACGTGCTGCCTTTCTCTATTCTCGCCTCTCTCCATTCTTTTTTTTTTTTTTAATTCATAGCCAGGCAGGAAGCGAGAAGACTGGGAGGGACCGCAGTGCGAATGCTGCAGCGGCCAGAGCAGAAGAGGAAGCTTATGAATGACTGACGCTCTGCCGATGCACACTTCCTGTGAACGGTTTTTTACATGAATGGCTTGCGCTTTTTTCCCCAGCCTGGATTAACGCCACGGGCTTTGCTCTGTCGGCCGGCTTTTAAATCAGACAGTCCGATCTCACTTCGCCCCGTCGTCGCGGCGTCCGTTCAGATCCGTTCAGATCCGTTCAGATCTGATGACTTGTGCTTTTGATGTGACAATCAATTATTCAGCAGGATAACATAAAACAGAAGCTCGGCGTATTTTTTGTTTGCCTTTTAAAAACCATGGAGGAATTTTTAGTCGAGGTTACCGTAGGAATTTCCGATTTATATCGGAATACGTAATGGGACTGGTGACGACGAAGTGCTGAACAAAGAGGCAGCGCGTTTTACCGTGATTTAGGACAATTCGGTAACCATGGAGAATGCAGCGATATAGAATGAGCAGCATCACGCCAAGGGATCAGACTCTGACTCGTTTATTTTAGATACGAATATGAAGAATTCTTCTGGACACCAATCATCAAGCTTCATCTTTTTCCATTGCTGACAGAGACTGCCCTTCAATGGTCCGACTTTTGGGAAATCCGTACGGGAAATTTGTTGTCATTTAAAGCAGAACCGCTTTGCTTTTTTCTTGCGGTCGTTCCGACTGACGATCTCACCGCCGTCACGCTGTTTATTGTCACCGTTTTCATGACCATTTCCCGTCCATTAGGGATGTGTAATTATAGCTGATTTACCTTTTGGTTTTTTTTTAGTTCTGCTTGTTTGATCTGTCTCTGTTTGTTGTCAAAGAGACCACATTTTGAACTGACCTGGACTGAATACCTGTTGTTCACCATTTTAGCATCCGGTCGCCTTCGGACTAAATAAAACCTTTCTAGTGAACTGTCACAAAATATCAATTTGACAAGCGATCGCTTCTGATGCGCTGTAAGTGGGAGGGCTTTCTGCAACAGGAAGTGATCTGCGGTGTTGAGTGAGTCTTTTGTTGAGAAGGTCTCTCTCTCTCTCTCTCTCTCTCTCTCTCTCTCTTTCTCTCTCTCTCTCTCTTTCTGCGAGTGAGTCATGCATGTGCACCGATCTGCCAGGCTGCAGAGCGAGAGAGAGACATCTCCTTTATAAAGCTCTTTTCTCCTCTATCACCAGACCACCGTCGCCGAGAAAGACATCTACTTACTTTCCGCTTTTGTTCTTCCACGTCCCCACCATGCATCGTCTGCGTTGCGCCCCGAAAGTGGCCTGGTACATCGGGTTTGTGTAACGCTTGCCTCAGAAGTCGGCACGTTCCCCGCCGCCACTGGCACAACGTAAATACAGCCAGCCAGGGATCAGGTAGGACAACGGGTACACCCAGATTTCTCCGCCACCCGGGCTTTTTTTGCGACTCAGGCATGCCGGGGGAGTGGCCGGCGAGCGCGGCGTCGCTCGTGCCCGTGCACGCGTAGGCCCAAGGAGTCGGGGGCATGCTGCAGCGCGCCAAGTACAACCGCTTCCGCAATGAGTCGGTGACATCCGTCGACGACCTGCTGCTCCACGGCCTGCCCATGAGCGCTAAGGTGCCCCCTGGCACCCCGGTGCCCCCTCCTGAGCCGCCGTACACCCCTGCCACCACTGAGGCCCCGCCCCCAGACGCGGTTGAAGATTCAGGCACCGCCCTCTGCACCCTCATCAACAAGGTGTCGGGTCTGAAATTCACCAACTCCTCTGGATTGCTGGGCATCAAGGGCCTGCCGTCGGCCGTTAAGGACCTGGCCGTGTCCAAACTCCAAGGAGGAGGAGGAGGGGGAGGATCGTCATCCAGTGGTAGCCCGGCGTCTTCCTCCAGCCTGGCGGCCACTGGGGGCATCTCGTGCGCGTCTGCCACCCCTGGCCACCACGAGTCGAGCTCGATGAGCACCAGCAAGAAGGGCAGAATGGAGGAAAGCTCTGAGGACTGGCACCCGGGTGGTGTGGGAGGCGATTGTGCAGGCCTTGTGAACAAACCACCGCGGGGATGGCTGCACTCCAGCGACAAGATCGCCGGACCCGGAGTGACGTACGTCGTCAAGGTATCTCTTTATTCTTTTCCTGTCTCAACCCCCCCCACACACCCCGTCTCAGTTTGTTCCTTTCTTCCTCTGCTAACCTTCAGCACTCCAGGTTTTGTAACTAATGAGCAGAAAACGGCGTCGCTTCGCTCGCTCAGAGATGGCGAGGGATGAAAACAGAGATTAAATAACACAGACGAGGGAGAACAGCGCCGGTTCGGGCAAGAAAAGTACCTGAGGACAAAACAGAGGTCCTTTATCGAGGATTTAGGCTGCTGTTTGTACGGAGCCTTAACGTCGCACTTCACCTGTTTGCTCAGCGTTTGGCGTCTGATCATGTAATTCTGTCAGACGTTTGATCTAATTGCCATCTTGAACTGTTTCCATGCACGGTTAGCTGTGGCTGTTCTCTTTACCAACCCTCCCTCCCTCCCTCCCTCGCTTCATATGTGCTGCATATGCTCTTGTGCCAGGTACTCCAAGCGACAGGCTTTTTTTTCTTCTTTTTTTCCCCATTCAAACGAGTTTATCTCATCGAAGGAAGCGAGATGCAAATAGTGTAACCACGGTGACCAGAGCACGAGTTGCATTGCTATCAGATTCATTATCGTACTAAATCAGAATCGTTTTCTGACAGGTCTGCCAGGCGGACGAAACTTTAATTCGTGTTCTGCGTTTTGAATTTTCGACCTCACTCTGTTTGTTGTTTTTACATTACCGCCGAACTCATTTGGTAATTTTTTTATGTTTAAAACGGGTGCGAAACAAACGGCAAACAAAGCGCCAAATGTCCGTTTTGGTGACGTCAAGGTGCTTGGAATTTAATCCATTTAACCTAAGTAGCTATTTTAATGCCACTTTTCAACAGACTTACAGCTATTTTTAATAAACGGACTCTTTTTTTGTCTTTTCTTTTCATTTTAAATGATAGTTCGTAACTGTAGGGAGTCATGAAACGTTTCCCAGTACAGAATGAAATCGATAGACACGGCGATATTACAGGTTTTACAACCTGAACTTATTTGTCACATTTCTGAACGTTGTTTTAACCTTTCCGAAAGTGAACTGTGTGACCTGTGCCATGTTTTAACTCCAAATCATCGTGCTTTTTACTATATAATTCCCACTACCTGTTTTACATGACAAAGGCAGCGTCAGATCACCAGCCTGCTGCTTCATTTTATGGCATTTTATTTTGAAAAAATAAGCTTTAAGATCATTTAATAAGCCCAGAAGCGGGCTGATTTCGGTGCAGAAATGAGGCCGTACTGTACAGCTCACGGAGCCGGTGAAATCGTTAACACGCTGATATGGTTTGAAAGCTCGTATGATGACAGATTCGAAGATATCGAACGTTACCGGAACGTGAATCTGCTGCGGCTTGTTTCCTGCTTCATTTCATCATGTAAGGTGTCATTAGAGAGGCACCGAGGTAAAGGTGACTTCGATATCTACCGGATGATTCATACCTCATACCCTTGTTGCTTTTTTTCATCAGTGTGAATCACCCAGTGCTACAGCCTCAGCACTGGAGCGTTGTACATTTTAACAAACACACACCCAGACGTACAGATGTTTTACTTTAGAAGGGAGTGAGCACGATTCAGGATCTGTTAAGACTGAATTCATGAAACTAGCATATGTCACAAAAATGTGTTTGTATTAGGGGTAGGAATTTCTAGGCACCTCACGATTCGATTTGATTACGATTCAGAGGGCAACGATTATCGATGCATCTCAATTCGTTTTTTTCCCTATACAGAGTTTTTTTCTTTATCATGTGACTACGTGAAACAAATCTATGGCGTCAAAATAGGTCCTAAAATTTTAAAAACCAAAAAACCCGTAATCAAAAATGAACATTTTGTAATAAAAACCGGTTTGTAAACAGAATATTTCTGTTAGTAATCGTCTATTTTGGGTTTAATATTCTTGAAGTATCCCTTTTCGCTTTTTCTTTGCGCCTTTTCTCTGTTGCATTTCTCTCAGTCTCGCTTTCGCTTTAAAAAGTTTAGCAGTTTAGCAGTCTGACTCTAAGCCTCATTATTAAAAGGTATTATTGTTAAAACTAGCTGATATGAGAAAACATAAACACGCAGCTTCCCTGGGTTTATCACCGACCATTCTCCAATCCGGGTAAAAGAGTGACGTTCTTTCGCTGACGTAGCGAGGCTTAACTCCAGCAGCCAATGATTGCCTAAATCTTCTAAATGACATTTGTTAATTGATTCAGAGTCGTTAATGTCCAAATCGCGATGCATCGATATATATACAGTCGAATCCGGTTAATGGGACCACATCAGGATGCGATCGTTTTGGTCCTAATAACCGGCTGGTCCGATTAAACGAACATGCCCTATGTTACAAGACGGGACGTGC
>JAUZSU010017509.1:0-10885 GCA_034780255.1 Parotocinclus maculicauda
CTGAAGTCCCAACTAGTCCACCACCCTATCGTCAGACATGATTAGCTGTGTCTGAGGGAGGGAGGCCACTTGGGGATCACCACTCAGCACTACAGCAACATTTTTTAATACTTGATTAAAACCAATCAGAGACATGGGGGAACAGGGAACATTCAGCAGGACAAGGTAGAAAGTGGGAACCAAACCCAGGCTTAGCTTTAGTCCTTCATAGTGCACATGCAATGTAGGGACAGCAGATAACATAATGTGTGCCTTTGAAATGGTGGTGGGAACAGAAGTACCTGAAGGAACCTAATTTATAAATGGGGAGAACATGCAACTTCCACATTGGCAGCGTCTGCTGGGACAAATGCACTAACCACTATTATCATGCCACCAAAACTGAATTCATGAATTCATAAATTTGAACACACAAATAAACTTGTTTTATAAACCTTTGTTTTTGCAATTGTCCTCTCGTTATGATTGTTGTGTGTACTATAAAGGTGCAATAAAGGTAAAAACATTGCACATACATTTATACACATTTTTTTTGTTTTCGTTTTAGTAGAGTAGTAGTATACGCCAGGGTTGAGTAGAAATCACACGTATGTTGTATTTTAGTAGAAATCACGCTATGCTGTGGTTTAGTAGAAATCACACATATGCTGCCCATATGCAAATTCCAACTTATTGAAGCAGGTTTGATGGGGGAGATTCAGTGAAACTGAGATTGTGGGGTCAGTGTGTCATTACCGAGACAGTAGAGGCTAAATGCTTCACGGCTTTTTACCTGGTGAGAACATTTCAGTGCAAAACAAGTTATCTCCTTAACATTAGCTAACCTCCCATCACAATTATTTTCTACTTCACATCTTTCCAGACTCTTTGTGTTAAGCTTTTCTCTCGTGTGTGTGCACAGCATACAGAATGTATGACAGCTTGTTTCAATTTACACCATCAAGAAGCTACATGCTCAGACTGTTGGGTGCTGCATGGTTTGTTTGACTTTTAACCTAAGAGTCAGATTCTTTAAGCTAATTGTTTGAGAGGGGTAAGGTGCACTCAACCTTGCAGCCCCGATCCCATAAGGAGCACATTCTCTCGTTCCGTTTTTTTCCTCTAAAAACTGCTGTTTCTTTTGTTTCATTCCTATTCTTTGTTAGCACATGCATGCCGGTGTTGTTGCTCACTCGGGTTTTCATCACTTCATCAGACTTGTGGGGAGTGAGCTCTGTTTTCCCCAACAAGTTGAATGCTTGTGTGCACTGATATGCATGGCTGTGTGTGTATGCGTTGCTGGAACTGCAGCTGGTCATGATGGGCAGGGCAGCTGTGAGGGGTTGTAGGCTGTTGCCGTGGTAGATGGGTGGGGTCAGACTCTGCTCCCCCTGAGGCGGCAAGCATTCTGCAGCACCCTGACGCCACCATTTAACGCCCATCATGATGTGAGGGTGGCCGCCTGAGCATACGTGTCTGGGGGATGGAGATCTGATGCCAGAGGCATGCTGTCACTCCACGCCAGACTATATGAGTGTGTGTAAAGGCTTGCTGGTGGTACAATGTAGAGAACAGCAGGTCAAGAATCAGCATTGGGGATTATATGTTGGATTGCTTAACTGACACGGAGCTTGGCTAAAGACAGAGGCCTGCTAAATTTTGCTGCCCCAGATGGACCCAGATGTATTTCTATACCATTTGTCTGCATTGCTGGTGCCATTCTGTGAGGGCCGAGACTGGCGGTCATTACTGGCGTAGGGGCCGGCTCTGGGACAGAGGATCAGAGGATTCAAGGGATCCAGGATTACCCTCTGTCCCATGCTGCTCATAGATGTTGGCATAGACAATGCGGCAGAAGGCTGTGCCAAACCAGAAGTGTGCTCATTCTGCTGACCCTGGTGCTACTGTTACTGGGCTTTGGAATCTACCTGCTCTTCCTGAAGATCCCCAGTGGAAAAACAGAGCTTTTGGATATTTTCCATGATGGGGAAAACAAGATGGAGGAGAAAGAAAAGCTCAAAGAGAATGCGGATCCTTCATGGACATTTATCATACCTGCTGCCATTACCAACACTGATCTGGTCACATCCTCCGTCTGGGGGACTTCTACCGTGCCTGCCCTGGCATCAGGAACGACCTTGTCCCTGGCATCCTCCATTCTCACCCCCAGCAGCACCCCACCCTCTTTGGGTAAGTGCCCGCTGTACTCCTCCATTTGCTTTCCATTTGCACTGTTGTGCAATAACGTGCAAGAGCATCCTGTGATTCCTCTCTGTGACTTCTCTAAAATTATTGTGGGAGGGCAAGACCGGGCACATCAGCTATGCAGCATGAAAAAAGGGTGAGAGAGGGAGAGAAAAATATTCTTGTTACATAGGAGAAAAATACAGGACTGATGTCACTTTAGTGTTTAGCCTTTAGTGTTTCTTTGTTTGAAAATGGTAGTGTTTTTCTTGAGATCCTTGTCTTCTGAAAATATTAATGAAAGATAATTAGCACCTTTTGTTTCCAAGTCTAGCACATTCTGTAGACGTTTGGTTTTTTATCTGAATAGTGACTATAACTCCTTCTGATTGGCATGTGTGTCTCTGGGAATCACAAGCTTCCTTTGAAGTATTTACAGTGTTATTATATAAAGAGAATACCATGTAAATAGAGCAGAAGACCAACTGCTCACTCCATATCTTGCATCTTATGTGATATATATTATATGATATACTAAAAGTAGTGATTTGAATTACAATTACAATTGTGTTCAGAAACATTAGCTAAATCAACTTCACTGCTCACAATAATCAGGAGATACTTCAAAATGAAATATCCCATAATGAAACATAACTTACATTTTTGTGAGCAGTGTAGTTTACACTATATTAACATTGTATATTAGGCTGACTGATAATGTAAATATGCTTGAAGGTGAAAGTTTTACACTGTATTCTTAACTTAAATTACTTTAATAAACTAAATGATGACGATTTTTGACATTTGGCAATTGAAAAAAGCCTAAACATTGTTTCTATATGATAAAATATGTTATGTTTATTAATTATTCCACTCCAGATACAACAACTACATACTGAAGCTTTAGTCAGGAAACTGCTCACAATAGCTGAACAGTTAAAGTACTCACCATCAACAAAAGATTATGTACAGTATAAGTTCATTATGGGTTGGATATTTGGGTTGAGTTTTAGTAATGAATCTTTTATTTGTATTGAACTTTACATTTATTCTTGACTATTATAACAAGGGTTAACAGTAGCTTGCATGCTTTTAAGGTCTGTTTCTTACTGCTTTGTTTCTGTTTCTTGTCTGTGTTAGACCCTATGGTGTTTATAGGCTTCTCCGCTTTCAGCACACACCAGTTTACATACTGTTGCATAATTTTATGACTCTGCTTTGTATAAAAAAGACTTGTCACACAGGGGTTGTCTTCCTTTGAGCAAATAGCGATTCAAAATTACACATATTGATTAGAAACATCTGTCATTTCTAGACATTTATTGAAAATGGGAAGTCTGTGAACAATTTATGTAATAGGGGAAATTACAGAATATATGTGGTGTAGTTTTGGGGTTCTGGGGCATTTCGTGCTATTCTGCTGTGCTCTGGAATGATATCACCAGAGTGAAATGTAATACAACAACATAAATGACAGCTATTTACTTTGATATGTTTTTATTCATTATTGCTTTGTCTTACATAAAGTTTGCACTGCCTGAATGATGTCGATTGTGCAGTGTGTGTTTGTTATTGCAAAGTGAAAGATATTTACAGATCTTCAGAAGATAATGTGCCAAACATGGTGTGTAAATCACTGTGAATTGTACTTTCTCCAAGAAACGTAGTTTCTCTAGAGCTACACTGTGTATTGGATGGTCAATTTGTGGCATTTCAGATTTCTGAAAAACTCTTAAACTGCTCCACTCAGTCTCAGGTGTTATAATGTTTTGTGGCTTAGTCACTGTTAAATGCATTGTGGTACTTAGAAAGAGGCATAAAATCAAGATATTTTACGTTACTGCGGAAGTAACCAACACAATCCCATATTGAGTCATGCTTGTAGACTGCAGCAGACTGGAGCCTAATCAGTTGGTGCCCCATGGTCTATGTAAACTACTGCTGCAAATCTGATCTTACGATGTAGATTTGCTTCGTGGTAGGTCACATGTGTTCGTTTAGGCACTGCAGCCGTGTTGTGATGCATGTTGCAGAATGTGTAACAGAGATGACTTGTCTGTATTTGGGAAGCAGATAATGAAAAACACACAAAATGTAAAAAATCCCATGAAGTATAATTGACCTTCTGGCTCAGTGATTAGAGCTCCGTGTCCTGACTGTAACAAGAGATGTCTGCAGCGCTTTCTGGCATAGGGAAGAAGCTGAGTTTCTATGAGGGCAAGGCTGTGTCTCTGAAACATCATTTGTCTTACTCTCACAGGCTTCTTAGAATATCAAACAACATGCACACACCATCACTCCTTTCTCTAACACCCTAATTGCAGTGATGTTTCAGAGTGAAACCTTGTTAATCTAAATAGTCTTTGAAGTGAACACTGGTGTTAGCCCCTATTGAGCAGGAGAAGAAATGAAAACATTCTGAGCATTTGGGGCCTCTCCTTTCAATTTTATGACTATCTTAGAACCCTTTAGAAAGCACACAAAGATTGACATGTTTATGACGCTTTCCAGATGGACTCTTTTTACCCCCCCCAATACCACCCCCTCGGTACCTCCCAAGTCCCAAGAATCCAGTTTCTTGGCCATGAAGGAATTATCAAATTCCGAGTGATCTACATTTTTGGCCAAAACCTTGGGTTTTTAAGTTTTTAAACCCCCTGAGCAGCAATTACTTGTCAGTCTGAATCCACCAACACAATTAAGCCCAAGCCCAAAGCACAAAAACTAACCTAACTAGTGGGAAGTATTGTTACAGTTCACTATAATGCATTATCTGATGGCTGTTAGCCATACACCTATCTTTACAGTATGTTCTTTAATTTCAGTGACCTGCAAATAACACAGAACAATGTAATTACTTTCCTGCTATTCTCATACTTAGTTTGCTGGAAAAATCAGTGCCATGCATTGTATTCACAGCCTCTATCTAATCATGTGCTAATATGGTATTATTTAATGGAAATTTATTTACAAGATGCTTTCACACTGGAATAACCTTTCATAGTTCTTAGAATTCTCAGTGCATAGAACCCGAAGTAACATACATATACTGTGATTGTCCCAAACACAAAAATACAGCAATTGGGTAAAATACAAGTGCCACTGCAGAAGGTAATCGCCATTTTTTAAATATATTTTGCTGTTGACTGAGAACATTTGGGTTTGACATTAAAAAAATTTAGCTTTTCCACGTGTTTACATCTGGATCTGATCAAGAGGTATTTAAAGTTAAGATGAGTAATAGCAACAAGAGTAACTATATATCTTTCGCCTTTCACAAAACTCTTTACAATTTACAATAGAAAAACATAAATCATGAAAAAAACACTCAT
The DNA here is from genome assembly GCA_034780255.1 of Parotocinclus maculicauda. NCBI lineage: Eukaryota > Metazoa > Chordata > Actinopteri > Siluriformes > Loricariidae > Parotocinclus > Parotocinclus maculicauda. The sequence goes on from JAUZSU010017509.1 coordinate 5,496, forward strand.
GAAGTAAAAGAGGAGGACAACAGGAAAGTTTTTAGGAGAGATTTTAATTCCAGGAGAGTAAAAGCAGACCAAACAGATGAAGGGAAAGAGTTCCAGAGGGTGGGACCAGCCACAGCAAAGGATCTCCCACCCATATAGGAAAGCCTGAACCTAGGGACAGAGAGAAAGTTACAATCAGAGGAACGCAGCGACTGAGTAGGAGTATAGTGCAGAGATAAAGTGGAGCAAGACCATGGAGGTATTAAAATGTAAATAGCAGAATTTTGTACTGGATGCGTTTGTGAATCGGAAGCCAGTGCAGTTGGGTTAGAATAGGAGTGATGTGATTATATCCCTAATTATAGGGAAGGAGTTCTGGAGGTATTGTAAAAGAAAAATTTAGAGAGCTGTCTATGGGTGAAAAACAAGCTGTGAAGCTGAGAGAGGATGGAAAATCACTCAGAGCCATATATTGGCCATAGTCAGTACAACTGTTTGGAATGTAGGAGAAGAAAGTCACCACTGGTAAACTACATAACAGATGTTGAACAGGTAAACCAAGGAAGACTACAAAAGTTCATGACACAAACATTGCACGTGCAATAAAGAAAGACCCTATAACAACTGTAAACTATATAAGTACCAATCTCCAGAAAACAGGAGTGAAGGTATCATAATCTACTGTTGACAGAACATTTCACGAACAATAGTACAGAGGCTTCCCCATAAGATGCATACCACTAATTAGCAAGAAAAATAGTTAGGCCTTGCTGGAAGAAGTACAGAGACAAGCCTCAGAAATTTTGTGGCAAAGTTTCTTGGACTGATGAGACAAAGATTACCAATGTAATGGAAAGGCTAAACTTTGGAAAAAGAAATAATCTGCTCATGATCCCAAACATACAAGCACGTCTGTGACACACAATGAATGTAATGTCATGGCCTGGGTTTGGATGACATCTTCTGGGATAGTTTCATTAATCTTCTTTGGTTATGTCACGCGTGATGGTAGCAATACAATGAACTCAGAAGTCTACCAAAACATTTTGTCTGTCAACCTGAAGAAAGATGCATCCAAACTAATGGGGAGATTATTCATTATGCAGCAAGATACTGACCCTAAACACACTGCCAAAAATACAAAGGAGTTCATCAGGGGCAAGAGGTGGAAAGTTTTGGACTTAAACTCTATAGAGCAAACGATTTACCTGCTAAAGAGGAGACTGAAGGGACTAACTCCCCAAAACAAACACCAACTGAAAGAGACTGTGGCAAAAGCCTGGAAAAACATCACAAAAGAAGAATGCAAAAGTTTAGCGATATCAGTGGTTCTCTGGCTTTATGCAGTTATTGCATAACTATATATTGCAAGTTTATCTGTTCCAGTACTTATATTCAGAAGAAAAACAGGTGGGTTCAGACAAAAGGTGCTATCTTCTGAACTGTGCATCAGAGTCAGATGTAAATACCTGGAAATAAATCTGAAATGTTGATCTTTTGTCTTATATTCATTTTTTAACGTCAAACATAAGTGTTTTCAGTTTACAACAAAAGTAAAAGGTTGGCCTCACTGTTCCAATATTTTGTTTAATTTAATTTTATTAATTTTATTTATTTTTGGGGGGGGGGGTTGTATATATCAAATGCGATATTGGCAGTTCACATTGCTTGTGGCAGTGTAGCATTTTTGAAAGCAGAAATTACAAGAAAGGTTAAAGCAGTAATTCCTGCCAGACAATAGTCCAAGAGGCTGCACATTAGACTGGAGAACTTAACCAACTGCAGATACCCCTATTGTCAGCAAGTATGCATGTACCTTTATCCTTTACTTAATGAACGCACCTGACAGTGGTAAAAGAGGAAGCCCCCATATTCAGCAGACTGTTATTCTTCTTCCATGCAAACATCTGTAATACGTGAGTGGTAAACAAAAATGCAACACGTTTTTCTACTTTTGTATGTGTTAAGCCTTTTGGTTTGTATAGACCCACATTCAATTGCAGCCTGTAGTAAGTTGGAACTCAAATTTTGTATGAAGTTCTATTTAGATGAAATACCAACAATGAGCAGTTAGTGTTCTATATTATATGGCTACTGGCAGTAAAATCATAGATCACTTATAACTTATTAGTTGGTAAAACATTGGGAAGAACATTCCGGAAACATACAATGCATTTTTCCATAACACTAATTGACAAATTTATTTGTTTCCTCTGTAAAGCTGAAATAAAACCATATGTCATTTACCTACAAATACACTGCTCAGAAGTATTAATGAATATTTTATTATGGTATATTTTATTTTGAAATATCCCCTTATTCTGAGCAGTATAATATCAATCTAGCCTAGATAAAATTGATTGAACGTTTTTATTTATATGACATAGGTACAAGAAGTACAAAAGCATCAAACTGTTCCAGAGATGTCACACACAGAGATGACTACACACATACAAAGTGTGTATTCATGCATTCCTCTCTTGTATCAGATAAATGATCAGATAAAATACTACCACCAACATGGTGGTTTCTATTTTAGTAAAAAAAAAAATGAGATAAAACCATGTGTTGCATACCTACAAATACACAGCTTAGAAGTATTAGTGGATTTTTTATTATGGGATATTTCATTTTGAAGTATCCCTTAATTCTGAGCAGTATAATATCAATCTAGCCTAGATCAAAATTATTGAACGATTTTTATTTATATGACATTTAGGTACAAGAAGTAAAAAAGCATTATACTGTTCCAGAGATGTCAGACACAGAGATGACTACACACATACGATGTGTGTATTCATGCATTCCTCTCTTGTATCAGATACATGATCAGATAAAATACTACCACCAACATGGTGGTTTCTATTTTAGTATAAAATATAACATGACTAAAACTAAACTAAAAAATAAAAATACAGAATATATTTTTTCTTCCTATTTTAACCATAGTTAACCCTGCTAGGAGTGTGTCTTCTATGGATGCCACCCCACAGTCAGACTGTGTAGGGGTTGCTGTTGCAGCACCATGGAATGGCTCTGCCTGTCTGTTCTCCCTACCCTCAGACACAGCAAACGCCTGTCTGATACTTAACATTCAAGGTGCAGCTGGCACTTGAACCCAGGCCACCACGGTTGTGGGCTGGCACGTTGCTGTATATATTATTAAAGGAAATATAGTTAACAATAACATTTCATCCAAACATCAGGGGAAATGATAGGGAAAACAGAAATAAAATAAAAATGGCATGTGTATTAAATTAAAATTACAAATCTTTTGTTTGTATTTTTTTTAACACAAAATATGTTTATGGGTTTAGTTTCAATAGGTGATTAGATGATTTCCCATTGTGTGATCTTTTTTTGCCCTCATGATATGGTTAAGGTCAGGTTTGTTTAATGTCACATCAGCAGCAATGGCTATTCACCACAGGATCAAGGTTACATAAATAATTGTTAGTCACATTCACATGAGCCAATTTAGAGCAACCAGTTAACTTAACACATCTTTGGATTTGTTGGACAAAACCGGAGTACCCAGAGTAAACCCATAAGGACACAGGGAGAACATGCAAACTTCACCGGGGACTTCTGGAGCAGTAAGGTGACTGCACCACCATTTAAGACATTTTACTGTGAAGCCATATCCAAGGCAGTTGAATTTACTTAACTTATTGTATTATTTTTTAATGAAAATACATTGTATTCAGTTAGAGCAAAATACAAAATAGTGCATTTACACCAGTAATATTTGACCCCCACTGATTTTCCCAGCATGTGTGGGAAATCGTTTTATTACTTATTATTGAATTACAAAGCTGAAGGACATATCTCTTCACTTCAGAAAGTGCGTGTAGTTAGTTTACACACTGTCGTGGCATGTTTTCTATACCCCCAGCCACTCACACGCTCCTGTTTTTCCTGTGGCACATGCTGTCTCAGCAGGCATTTACAGCATGCTAACAGCCTTCCAACAGTGAGATGATGAAAATATCAGATACATAGAGGAATACTAGAATTTTGTAATTGACAAAGCTCCATGACCGAGAGGCAGGATATTCATCCATAGAGACTGAAGGCTTAGGCATGACAAACATCAGTCTAATTAACTGTGAACACCCTGGTATTGTGGAGAAATAGAGAGCTCCCTGTAATATTCAAACCTGCAATTAGGAATTGCCGTAACACTTTACATAAAGTTACTCATGAGCTATTCTAACAAGTAGCATGATGAGCAGGCCAAATGGGTGTAGTCAGCTTTGCAGTACCCAAGTCTCTGTTGCCGCAGGCCCAAATATGTGCCTTGTTGTTTCCTAATGAAGGCTTTCATTCCGTTTGGAATGCAGAACCTTTTATATTTCGATCTGTCAGTGTGATGAAACATTCCTAGCAACTTTAAGCCTGGATACATGTAAACAATCAATACATGTATTAATACATTTCTAAATCAGTTTCTCTTGTCTTTCAGTTAATATTTGTTTATAGTTAGTATTTTACTTTTATTCTAAATTGCAGGTTGTGTTTGTTCTTCATGTATGAATCATAACGGACACACAAGTCTCTTACAGTCGCATTGAATAGTCACGCAAAATGAAAATGGATATCTCATTTGTGCTGGAGGCAGTATTTCTAGTTTTTAATTACATGTTTGCACTGTTTAACACCCGCATTACGTTCTATAAAACAGGTCATTGACTGAAATGGTTGCTATCCTCATTATCGTAGTCACATAGTCTTTTTATGCTACTGTAATGTACATATAGAGGCGGTGTTCACGGGATAGCTGCATGCAAATTGTATGTAAATGCATCAGAGACACAGCTGGCTTAACTGCATATCCATATAAACCTTTTGTAGTTCACAGAAATTCACAAGAATGATAAAAAAATACAGTTAAATACGGATACAATGCTGTGTAGGTGAAAGGTGTAAAAGAGGATTCTACTTTTACACTTTACTTTTGTTTGACAGAGGCCATAATGAATTGATAGACAGTGTTACTAACAGCACAGAAGATCAACCAGTTGAAACAGAGACTCAATAAGTGAATGAGAACTAGTTTATATAGTTATAGGCTAGAGAGAATACATGTTGTGAGGGGATGAACACATAAGTACTACTTACAACAGGGCAGGCACCTTACACTTAGAAACACCATTCACAGCTCGTTACAACAAGTAGCCTAAAGTCAAAAAGATTTGTCACTAAAGATTATACCGTAAATCTAGATTATTTTACCCCATTTGCCTGCAAGGTCCAGAGGAAAGGATTTAGGAGCAGAGGACTTATTTTTTGCTGTTAATGCTCTAGTTGCTGTTATGTACATATGTTGACATACTGCCGAAATACTTCATGGATCACATCGATGAAGGACAGAAATGTGTGGAGATCGATGATCCATCAAGTGACCGAGA
>JAUZSU010017520.1:0-10884 GCA_034780255.1 Parotocinclus maculicauda
GTACCTGACCCTACCAGTATATTGGGTATTGGACCCTTTTGATCCATCCTGGACCTGCCCTGTCCTGGACCTGCCCTGTCCTAGACCACCATTCCACCATTCCAAGTCTTCCAAGTGAACGTTCCTTGAGGGCTTCCTGATCCCTGACTTACATTGTCTTTTAAATGCTGGACCTTTTTTTAAGCTAACTGGCCCCTTATGCTTTAGGTCCTGGACCCTTTTGGTCCTAATCTGTTGGGTACTGGACTCTTTTTGTCTGTCTCTTGGTGTGTTTGGCACAAGATGACCTTTAGGTGCTTCCTGTCCCCTGACCCTTTTAGTATATCGTGCTCTGGACCATTTGGAATCTTCCAGATCCCTGACCCGGCTAGTCTAACAGTCGCTAAAAACTTTAAGACCTTCCTGACCCTCTTTGCGGTTTAAGTTCTGGACACTTTAGGTGCTTCCTGGCCACCGACCCACCATGTCTGCTGGACGATGGAAATTGTTGGTCCTTTTTGACCCCTGACTCATCAGGCCCCTAACCCTCTTAGTCTAATGGGTACTGGACATGATACGGGCTTCCTGGACCCTGATTCACCTGGTCTGTTGGGTCATGGACTCTTTTGGGCCATCCTAGTTTAGCTGGGCACTAAACTACCTTTAGGAGGTTCCTGGTCCCTGATTCCCATAGTTCTGTTCGGTACTGGACTCTTTTGGGCCATCCTAGTTTAGCTGGGCACTAAACTACCTTTAGGGGGTTCCTGGCCCCTGACCCCTGACCCTAGCAGTATAATGGGTCCCGAACCAATTTGGTCCGTTTTTAATCCCTGATCCTCCTGGTCTAACAGTCTCTGATAACTTGGGCCCTGATTCACCTGGTCTATCAGGTCCTGGACCCTTTTAGTCCTGGTCCATGTACCTTACCAGACTCCAGCGACTCTCAGAACACAACTCAGAGCTCACCCGAGGTGGGGTACGAGCCTATAAACCATCTTCATAGTCATAGGCACATGAGAGACCAGGGCTGGGTTCCGTTATTGGCACGGGGCACCGCCATGGTACCACACCGCGAATAGTAACGTTTTGATGTGAACATCTGGCAGGTTCTGGAGCAGCTGCAGCCATTTCCGTGTTTGAGGATCGTTACCGTAGTAACATGGAGGTAAAATAACATCATTATGTTACTGAGCTGAATCTGTGTAGAAGAACGTGATGGAGATCTGACTCTTTCTGTCTGAAGCTGGAAGAAGGGAAGCAGTTGGTACGTGATGCCATCGCCGCCGGGATCTTCTGTGACCTGGGCTCGGGCAGTAACGTGGATCTGTGTGTGATCACAGAGAAGGGAGCGGATTATCTCCGAACCTACGACCAGCCGACGCAGAAAGGAGTCAAGTAAGAACCCCATAACCTCACCTGTTTCAATATGTTCATACTTTATGGTTTTTGGGTCCAGGACGTGGGACGTTCTCTGTTTTGTCTGCGCTCCAGAGGCGGGAGGTACACCTACAAACAGGGTACGACACCAGTGCTGACCAAAACCGTCACCCCGTTCACCCTGGACCTGCTGGAGGAAACGGTCGAGATGATGGACAGCCAATAATAATCTGCATTAAAAAACAGGCTTTTTATACGGATTTAGATCACTGACGTGCAAATAAAGTCGTCGGTTAATAAAAAGGGAGCTGAAAACGCACGGTGTGGTTCATTATTTTGTCCTGTTTTAATGAACTATGTAATAATAAATAATTATTGGAAAATTAAACAAATTAATACATATATTTAAATAGCATATGTACTTTTTTATATATTAAAGTGTAATAAAATGCAGTGATTATTGTAAAAATATAAACATTTATGGAAACATTTTTATAATATAGCTTAATAATAATATAAGACATACATGTATTATTATTTTTTTTATTTTAATAATTATTGTATGAATTAAATTGAATTGAAATAAATCAATTGATCATTATATTATTAAATTAAATTAAAATAAAATAAATTACTGAAAAAAGACACATCTGTCTATTTGATAAATTAATAATATTAAATTAATTAATACATTATTTATAAAATAAAATAATAAATTGATATAAATTATTTATTTGGTATTAATGTATTTATACTTTATAGCCTGAATCAATAAATTGATTTAATTAATTAAAAATAAATTAATAAATTTCTGTAAATAATTTCTCTGGTACTTTATGGTATTTTAATCTTGATATTTATTATAATTTTATTTATAAAATTTTGTATATATTGTATTTATTACAAATGTATTTATATAAGTTATTTCCTGATGAATAATTGGATTTAAAACAGATTTCAATTATTTTGTATGCACTTATTGTTACACATTATAGCATAAAAATGAATAAATCAATTATTTAAAAAATAATAAGAAATACCTTTTTATATATTATTGATTTGGTGTTTGCTTATTTTATACATTATACATGTATTAAATTAATATTTTATTTAAATTTTAAACAAGAAATACATTTATATAATTGTTGTATTCAGGTAATATAAAGAGTGAATTAGTTTTTAAGACGTATTTTAATTTAAATTGGAATATTATTTTTTAGGAATAAGACATTTTTATATCAAATCTGAATAAAACATTTATTCATTAAATATATATTTAGCATTTACTTATTTATACTTCATGGCCAAATAAATAAATTAATTCATTATTTTAAATAAATATTTACCATCAATATATTTATGTAAATTATTTATCTGATGTTTTTTTATATTGATTATAATTTTAAATATTTTTTTATATATATTTGATTTATAAAAAAAATATTATTTAAAAATAAATAAATGAATTTATGTAAATGATTTCTCTAAAATGGTAATCTTGATATTTATTATAATTGTATTTATAAAATTTGGTATATATTGTATTTATAACAAATATATTTATATACATTATTTCTTGTTTAATGGTTTTTAAACGATGCAGATTAATAAATTGCTACATTAAATATTTAAAACAAGCAGATTTAAATTATTTTGCATTTACTCATTTTTACACATTATAGCATAATAAATGAATGAATGAATTATTAAAATAAAAAATATATTAAAATAACAAATCCGTTTTTATAAATAATTTATAGGGTGTTTACTTATTATATACATTATACGTGTATTAAATTATTATTTAACCTAAATGTATATAATTGTTGTATTCACTAGATATAATAAGTGGATTTGTTTTTTTAAATACGTATTTTAATTTAAATTTGAATTGTTTTTACATATTAAATCGGAACAAAACATTTATTCATTAAATATATATTTATATAAGTGTTGCATTCACTTTTAGAATGGTTAAAATAAATAAAATTATTCATATTCGCATTATTTTATGGCATTGCCAATTAATTAATTAATTAATTAAGTTAGAAATCTGTTATAAATACGTTTCTCTAAATTGAGCTTTGACTTCGTTTTTATTTTAAAACGTAATACGTGCTAAATTATTTTGTAAACGATACATATTGAATTTTGTTTTTATTATTTTAAAACATATTATAAACCCATTTATTAATCGTCTCTTTTACGCGTTTATTATTTGCAAACGCCTACAAACCTTCTGATAAAAACTACACGTCACGTGATTTAAAAGACCGCTTATCTGGGTAGGCCTGTGACGTCATGGAAACCGAGCTCTCTGATTGGTGGGTTTGTAGCTTGGTTACTTTTGAGCATTGTTTGAATCGCTGTGTGTCTGTGAGAGTTTGATTCCCTAAAGCGCTCCTGATTTCGGACTTTTAACCCCAAATCCTGCTTTTAAAGGTGAGATTTGTGATCATTTATCCGCTTTGTGTTTGTTTTAGGGGCCAGTTTGGGGAAAACTTCTTCTTATTGATTGTTATTCGTATTTCCAGATGCGTGTTTATTTCTCTCGTGGCGCTTCGTAGCGGTGTAGATTATTTATAATATTTATAATATTTACTGTTAAAATATTAACAATACTGCTTTATATTCTGATTTATTTCTTAAGTAGCTTTAACACGATGAGTGTAAAAAAGGTTAAAAATCCCTAATAATGATGTATAAGCAGGACGAGCAGCTCTAAAGCACTGATGTCTATGGGCTGCTGTGTTAGGGACCGTCTACAAACTACACCATATAAAGTGACTTCACAACAGGGGTTTTAGGGGAGCACAGCAAATGGCAACTATTTTTATTTTTTATTTATTTTGGTTCAAATTAAGCGGTATTTAACGGCTCAACACCTTACGACTCTTCTGGTAGCAATTTTATTTTTGTTTTCCAGTAGCTTTAACCTTTTTGTTCATTTTATTTTGTTCATTTTTAAATGAATATTTGGGAACTAACTTTTGAAGTATTTTACCTTTACTTTATTTCTATTTTATTTAATCATTTTAATAGCTTTTAAAAATAATGGTGACTTTAACGTTTTAAAACAGTTGGTATTTAAAAAAATAATAATAATTGTAATGCCAATGCTCAAAAGCTATTAAATTATAATAGGAAAAAACGTAATAAAATGATTTTATTTTATTTATGCTATTATTAAAGTAGTTTGTTGAATAAAGTCTGTGTACTTTGGATTGATATCAACAGTTTCAAATCTATTGAAATAATTATAGATCTAATTACTATTTACAAATTTCATATGTTGTTCAAAAATATTGTAATTGGAAATAATATAATAAAATACTTTTTGAAATTTTTAGTAGATTTAGTAACATTAAATATTGTTTACGTTGCCAACTAACTTTTGTTCGTGTTTACTTTCTATTTTTTATCACTTCAGTGGCTTTTTAACAACTTTAAACAACTTTTTTTGTTTATTTTATGTTTGTTATAATTGTTATAAATTACATATTGAATTAATAAATTTAAATATTTTTACATGTTTTTTCATGCTTTTCAAAAATAATTATTTTATGTCTATTTTAATAATTACGACTCTTCTAGTAGCCATTTTATTTATATATTCCAGTAGCTTTTAAATAACTTTAACTTTTAAAAATTCAGATTCAGATTTTAATAAGAACTCGAACAATTGGGAACTAACTTTAAAAATATTTGATCTTTTATTTATATTTTATTGAGCCATTTCAATAGCTTTTAAAAATAATGGGGCCTTTGACATTTTAAAACAGTTGGTGTTTTATATATTATGTATTTTTTAAATTATTATTATTATTATAATGATGCCAATTCTCAAAAGCTATTGAATTATAATAGGAAAAAACTAAATGGATTTTAAAAAATAATGCTGTGTACTTTGGATTGATATCAACTATTTAAAATCTATTGAAATAATTATATTTCTAATTACTATTTACAAATTTCACTTTAAATGTAACTTTTGTTCGTGTTTATCTTCTTTTTTTAACATTTCAGTGGCTTTTAGGCAACTTTGAAAAACAATTTTTGTGTTTATTTTTTGTTTGTTTGGCTTTTTTTTTGTTATAACTGTTATTAATTACATATTGAATTAATCAATTTAGATATTTTAACATGTTTTTAATTTTTTTTTTTTTGTAATATGATGTAGTTTGTAGACGGTCCCTAACGCAGCAGCCCCTGGACATCAGTGCGTTAGAGCTGCTCATCTTGCTTATACACAATTATTAAAATATATATTAATAAAATAATTATTTTAAAAAGCATTAAAATATTTAAATTGCTTCATTCAATATGTAATTAATAGCAATTATAACAAATAAACACAAATAATATTTTTAAAAGTTGTTTAAAAGCCACTAAAATGATAAAAAAATAGAAAGTAAACACAAACAAAAGTTAAAGTTGGCAACGTTAACAATATTTAATGTTACTAAATCTACTAAAAATAGAAAAAAGTATTTTATTATATTATTTCCAATAATAATATTTATAATTAAAAACATATGAAATTTGTAAATGGTAATTAGAAATATAATTATTTCAATAGATTTTAAACAGTTGATATCAGTCCAAAGTACACAGATGTTATTCAACAAACAAACTACTTTAATAATATCATAAATAAAATAAAATCATTTTATTACGTTTTTTCCTATTATAATTTAATAGCTTTTGAGATTTGGCATTGTAGTAAAATAAATAAATAAATTTAAAAATACGAGCTGTTTTAAAATCTTAGTCACCATTATTTTAAAATTTAAAAATAAATAGATATAAATAAATATATAAATAATAAATAAAATGAAATAAAGTATAAAAAATAAAGGTCAAATATTACAATTTTAAATTTTTAAAAAAAAATATTCAAAGTTCCCAAATGTTCAAGGTTTTATTAAAATTACTGAAACAAACAAAATAAAATGAACAAAATGATTTTGAAAACTTAAAGTTGTCTAAAAGCTACTGGAATATATAAATAAAATTGCTAATAACAAAATAAAAGTCCTGATGACATCACAAGAAGGTGTTTAGGGGAGTACAGTAAATGTAAACTATTTTTATTTTACACATTTTGGTACAAATTAAGCGGTATTTAAATTCTCTCTTCTATTAGCTATTTTATTTATATATTCCAGTAGCTTTTAGACAACATTAAGTTTTCAAAATCTTTTTTGTTAATTTTATTTTGTTAATTTCAGCAGATTTTATTAAAACCTTGAACATTTGGGAACTAACTTTTAATCTTTTTTTAAAGAATTGAAATGTTAAATATTTGATCTTTATTTTATTGAATCATTTCAATAGCTTTTACAATTAAAGGTGACTAACATTTTAAAACAGTTTTTAAATGCATGTATTTATTTTATTATAATGCCAAATCTCAAAAGCTATTAAATTAGAATAGGAAAAAAATTTATAAAATTATTTTATTTTATTTATGATATTATTAAAGTAGTTTGTTTGTTTAATAACATCTGTGTACTTTGGACTGATATCAACTGTTTAAAATCTATTGAAATAATTATATTTATAATTACTAAATGCTTTTATTCATAAATATTATTATTGGAAATAATATAATAAAACCCCTTTTTATTTTTTAGCATTTAAATATTGTTAACATTGCCAATTTAAACTTTTTTTCATGTTTATCTTTTATTTTTTATCACTTTAGTAGCTTAACATTTAAAAAAACTATTTTTATTGTCTTTATTTGTTTTATTATTGTTATAATTGTTATTAATTTCATATTGAAATAATCAATTTAAATATTTGTACATGTTTTTTAATGCTTTTTTAAATAATTATTTTATTTCTATTTTTAGATTTTAGTATCATGACAATCATTTTAAACAAAAACAAACATTGAAAACTTTATTTATCTTTGTTGTTTGTTTTCATTTAATAATTTTAGTAGCAACTAAAGGTAAAACTTTGAAATGTTAATTTTTTTATTCTGTTTTTTTCCCCTTTACGTTTAAACATCTGTAACATGAGTAACTTTTAAAAAAATAATTTAGATAACATTTAAGTTGTTAGAATTACTGTTACCGGTCATTAAAACTTGAATTAATCGATAAAATTTTTTTAAAGCATTTTCAGTAACTGAATGTCTGAACTTTTACGTGTCTTTTTTAAATGCTTTTTAAAAATATATATTATTTTATTTCTATTTTTAATCATGTCCATATCTTTTAAACTAGTTTAACATTGAAAACTTATATTAATTAGTTAAAAATAACTTATTGCAAGTTTTTTTTAATAATTTTGTTTGTTTTTTTCCCTTTTGTAACAATTCCAATGGCTTTAAAAAATATATATATAATTTTTTTTTTAAGCCATTGGAATTGTAATTTTATATATATATAAATAAAATTCAATATTTTCCAAAATCCCAACATTTGAGTCATAGTGTTTTCTTCGTTAGCTACGGCTCGTTTTTAGACGATTAACAGATATTAAAAGCTATTAAAAAATAATCATATAACTTAGTTTGTAGAGTAAGAGGTGCTTGAATAAAGACTTTTAATGATATTAAAGTTATTAGGTTTTTACATAAAGCCTCTCATTGCTATAGTGCCCCCTGCAGTTCATCATTAGCCATGACAGGCTTTGCTGTAGTAATGTAGTTTGTAGACGGTCCCTCTAGTTTTGAATCTATAACTTGTTCATATAAAGAGGGTTTTTCCTAAAGATGCTCAGACGTTCTTATATCCTGCCGTGTCGTGGTATATAATAAAATATTACCACTAGGGGGTGTCGTGTGCCTGTGGGTGTGTTTGGGTGTTTTATATGTTTACGTTAATAAGCGTTATATATGTGTGGATTTAGAAGTGCGCCCCTGCTGTACGGACGGGCGTAAGCGATGAGGCCTTCACCTTCAACATCTAGACACCAACGGAAGCAAAGGAGCCCAAAGCGACGCACTCCTGTACGAACAAGGAGAGACAGCGGCCCCTCAGGTCAGAACTGGAACTGCAACACCTATCAATGACCATTCATTATGTACTTATTTGTTATTTATTTATGTAAGCTGTAATAATTATTTTAAAAGGATAAATACGTTTATGTAAACACACTGATACTTTTTTATTTTCTGATTTTTATATATTATAACCTAATTAATATTTTTTTTTAAATAATTTTTAAAACCATTGTTTTCTTAAAAGGTTTCTTGGTCGGTGGTGGTTCTTCAGACGGTCACTACGTTTCTTGCCGTCCATAGTCATGGGTGTCGATTATGATAGGGCAGCGGCGTTTCCCTGACCTCAGAATCGTCAATTCCGTCTTCAGTTACCTGTGTGTTAAACACGACGTCTTCCGTGTTGATAACTTTTGAACCACGACAGATATCGCAAATCCGATCGCACCGAGCGACTTCTGATACGATTCGGATCTTCTTTGATACCCTACACGACCACCTTCCTACTGACAAAACTTACCCGTCATCCAATATGGCGGTTATCAAGATGGCGGCCATGTTTCGGACATAGCCTTAAGGATAGCCCCCCTCATAGCCCCCCATTACTCACTGGGGTATTCAGATACGTCGTTTTATCTTTAGTTACTGAAATAAAAGGGCGTCCTGTTCCTTTTGAGTCACCCTGCACGGTGGGTGGATCGGATACAGCAGTGCTGCTGGAGTTTTGAGCACCGTGTTCACTCACTGTACCTTATAGCTACACTTTATAGATGTAAAGTCAGAGGCGGCAGCTCTACAGTTAACTCTAATCGTCCTCTAGTCCTTTATCAGCGCTCACAGGATGCTGGTGGCTGGATACTTTTGGTTGTAGGGGGAGATTGTCTGAAGATTTTGCTCGTCTGTGTTGCTCATTCTCTTTCTGTGTGTGTGTGTGTGTGTGTGTGTGTGTGTGTGTGTGTGTGTGTGTGTTTGCGTACAAAGAGAGCCCACCGAAAAGGAAGCGCAGGTTTCGTCCGGGGATGAGGGCTCTGATGGAGATCAGGAAGTATCAGAAATCGACGGACCTGCTGCTGCGTAAGGCGCCGTTCGCCCGCCTGGTGAGCGTTCTTTATCAGTGGAGAACCTGCTAAATATCACCGCCCCCTCTGCCACACGCCAAGAAGGGCCGGTTTCAATAACAGAGAGCCACCGCTCATTAGTCTGAAATCGTGCCCTAAATCGTTAGGCGGCTTCCTAAGCTTAATAACGACACACGGTTCGCGATTTGGTAGGTTCTACCAAGACGTATGTGGGTCAAGGACCGTGAGGGGGCGAGAGGGAGGGAGGGAGGGGTAAAGTCTGTATGAAAAGGGGCCAAATTAAGCCGTGCCTTTAGCGATATGCCGACCTGGCAACCTATGCTGATGTGCTACGAGTAATCCAGTGACTGGAGTAAAATCCAAATCCCTATTTATAAACACTCACTGGTCCTGTTTGTCTCTGTAGGTGAGGGAGGTGTGTCAGATGTACACCAGGGAGCCCATGATGTGGCAGGCTTATGCTCTGATGGCCCTGCAGGAGGTCTCACACACACACACACACACACACACACACGATTTGAAACACAACGTATAATAAATACGACTCTTGGCCGGTTCCTTTTTCCAGGCGGCCGAAGCGTTTCTCGTCCGGCTGTTCTCCGACGCTAACCTGTGCGCCATCCACGCCAAGCGGGTCACGCTTTTCCCCCGGGACATCCAGCTGGCTCGGCGAATCAGAGGCGTGGAGGACCTGTGACCTGATCTGAGGCTTCAGATCTTCAGCTTTCCATCGTGGAATCGACTCTTACCTTCTCCGACATCACGTTTCTTGAGCGTTGTACGATTTTTAACTCCTCCCCCAACTGTACATAATGAATGTTTTATTGTTAATAAAGGATGTTTTATAAAAGCCCACGCTTCCCCCTTTATTGGCTGGGCACGGTCGGTTCAGCCAGACCACAGCAGGGGGCGCTGTTGTCCTCAGATGTGGTCCTTGATAGGGTAGTGGTGTGAGGACTGGAAGTTCAGAGAGAAAACAGAATATGGAGTTAGTTATTTGTTAAGAGAACAGAGTCTATTAGTCTATCAGTAAATTAGCACGAGACTCCGGCAGCACTACCTAGAGCAGAACCAGGTGACCCATCCCAGGTCACCACTAAACTGCTTGGTTATGAACCTCCGACTCTTCTCTTGATCTCCGGGAGGAATTTATAACTCGTGATCAAAAGATGATCACCCCAGTGGACACCCCTCCCTGCCTGACCAAAGGAATAACAGGTCAAGCAGGCCAGAGATTCAGAACTAAACCATGCACCCCTATCTAAAAGGAGAAAATCGCCACAGCTTTGAAGAATACCCTACTGAAAAAAAACACCAGGCCAGTATGATGATGGACTCGGTGGTGACCAATGTTTGTTATGTTTTTACTAGGGATGGTGGTGACTAGTACAGCACTGGTCTTTACTGGGGATGGTGGTGACCAGTGCATGCTAATCTTTACTGGTTCTTGGATGGTTGTGACCAGTGCATGCTGGTTTTTGGATGGTTGTGACC
>JAUZSU010017531.1:0-10883 GCA_034780255.1 Parotocinclus maculicauda
GCTGTGTATTTTTGTATGTCCTACGATGAATTGGCGCCCCCTCTAGGGTTGGTCCTGCCCTTGTGCCGGCTGGCCCGTGACCCCGTGTGGATTAAGTGGAAGATAATGGATGGATGAATAATAACTTTTAAAGACACCAATTAACCCCAACACACATGTCTTTGGACGGTGGGAGGAAACCGGAGTACCCGGAGTAAACCCACGCAGACACGGGGAGGACATGCACAGACTCCACACAGAAAGAATCCAGGCCGCTCCACCCTGGGATCGAACCCGGGACCTTCTTGCTGTGAGGCAGCGGTGTTACCCACCATGCCGCCCCAGTAAAATCATTATGGATCATATTTTCTACTTTTCTACTTTTAAATTGCTGCTCACGATGTTTGTCCTTTATCATAGAATTGTTTGTAGTGGAATAAATACAGCTTTATTAATATTTAGGGTTTAATGTTGAATTCTTGGCTTCTGCGTGGACAGAATGTTTCAGCGCATGGTATCCAGAGACGAGATCGATGGCGGGTCCGTCCACGTTTGGCTCGACTTTACAAGTCAGTGAATGGTGTCCGTATCGGGTCGTTTTTATGGGTAAACCATTTGGTATTTGAATGACGAATAAAGGTTAAAAGCGTTTGTCGTTTCAGATCGGCAGATAGCGATTATGCTCCAGGAGAAACTGTACGAGGCATTTCAGGTACGGTGGGGGCTAGATTTGTACGTACGGTGTTTTGTTGAACTTTAATATGACTTCTAATACTTTTGCTAATACTACTAATACTGTATTAAGAATCATAATCACGTTTTGGATTTGTAGAATCACAGGGTAACCCAGAAAAAAATGTCCTGTTGGACTTAAATTGCTTGACAGTTTTAATGTAAATTTTCAGTTCGACCCTAAAGTTCACAGTTCTATTATAAATTTGTGATGGCAATTTTCGTCACTTCATGGTTCCACTTTCAAAATCCATAGTGCAACTGTAAACTTGGTTGATTGTGAACAGGCCATAAATTATTTTACAGTTGTACTATAGATTTTGATGGTAATTTAGTCAAATATTGTCAAATTTGATAGTTCATAGTTTTATATTTTCCGGGAAATAGTGGTGACATATATTTTTATATAAAACATACTTTTAGTACATAGGTTTTGAAAGAATATGAAAACATGAGTACATATGTACATATGTATGTATGTATGTATGTGTGTGTGTGTGTGTGTGTGTGTGTGTGTGTGCGCGTGCGTGCGTGCGTGTGTGTCCGTGCAAATGCGTCTGTCTGTCTGTCTGTTTGTGTGTGCATGCATGTTTGGGAGTGTGTCACTGTGTCTGTCTGTGTGTACATGAATGTCTGTCAGTTTTTGTGTGTGTGTGCGTGTGGCCATGTGTGTCTGTCTTTCTCTGTGTCTGTGTGTGCATTTGAAACGTGTGTGTGTGTGTGCGTGTGTGTGCGCACGCACGGCCAAGTGTCTGTCTTTGTCTGTGTGTGCATTTGAAACGTGTGTGTTTATGCATGTCTGTTTCTGTCTCTGTGTCAGTTTCTCTGTGTGTGTGTTTGTGTGTATGCATGTGTCTGTTTCTGTCTGTCTGTCTGTCTGTCTGTCTGTGTGCGTATGTGGATGTGTGTGGGCATGTGTCTGTATTTCTGTGTGCGCGCGCGTGCGTGTGCGCGCATGTGGAACGTGTGTTTGTGTGTTTATGCGTGTGTGTGTCTGTCTGTCTGTGTGTTTTTGTTTTTGCATGTGTGTCTGTATGTCTGTTTCTGTCTGTGTTTATGTGCATGTATCTGTGTGTTGTAGCGTCTGTCTCTGTCTGTCTGTATGTCTGTCTGCCTGTGTGACCCGTGTGTGTGTGTGTGTGTGTGTGTGTGTGTGTGTGTGTGTGTGTGTGTGTGTGTGTGTGTGTGTGTGTGTTTTAAGAAGGCAGAAGTCTGCAGGAAGGTCTCATATTTTCTCTCCATCCCTCACTCCTTAGGTCATACATCATCTAACCCCTCCTGAGGGTGACACACACACACACACACACACACACGCGGCTTTGATGTTGACGGGACGTTAAAGCACTATTAGAGACAGGGAGGATTTCGGAGGGTGAACTTTATGGACTCTTCTCCCATTTGTTATTGTAAGGTCTGAAAACACAGCTGAATAAATTACGATCTAAAGTCGTCTTTCTTTCCCTCGTGGCTCCTTTAGATTTTCCTCGCCAGCCTGCGGTTCAGGAGGAGCGGCCGCTCGTAAAAAAAAAAAATAATAATAATAATTATAATAATTATAAAAATACAGAGTTAAAGAGGAGACCGTAAAGTCCTCCTAAAACACAAACAAAAATGAATCCTTGATCAATTTTATGACCTGCAATCATTCACAGACAAACGGAGATGAGGTGAGGTTACCCTCCAAGGTGATCTTCCTTATACTGTATATTTGATTGTTAAATAAGTGTAATTGGGCGTGGCATCCATAACAGGGCCCGTGGTTGGACAGGGTTGTTCTTATAGTGGGCATAAATAAGTGAAGCGCAGAACAAACAACGAGGGCAAAGACTTTTTTTAATCATTAAAAAAAGCGTCGAAAACCAAATCAAACGAGTCGTCTTGGGGCCCGTCTCAGTCTGGACCTCATTCAGACTCGGTCTGGTCTCGGTCACGGGGTAAAGGGGGGCTGAAATCGGGGTCCGATGCGTCTGTCTGATGAGGTTAATTATAAACAGATCGTTTTCTGTCGTTATTGGATCTAAATTATCCATTTAAAGAAGGTAAATCGGTCGTTTCTCTAAATGCCCATAAAATCTGCACTCTGATTGGCTAACGGGGAACAACAAGTACCTGCTGTTCTCATTCAGGGTCCAATTAATGAACCCGATTTATTTAAAACCGTCTGACGTTAAGATTGTACGTGTGAATCGTCGCCTTTTCTTTTCTCTCCCGTTCCTTTGAGCGAGGATTTATTTTCGATTTGTTTTGCTTTGAGGGCAAATTCAAAGGTTATTATTACATTTTATTATTTTTATTTCATAACAAGTGTACAGACTGGATGTTTTTGTTTATATTCGGGCGATTTTATGTGCTTTTTTTAGATCGAGTTTGAGAGAAGAAGAAAAAACAGAATCAGCACCATCATTTACTTCCAAAAACGACGTCGCCTTAGTTTGACTAAAAATAGAACGAATTAATTAATTAATAATAATTTTAGGCTATCTATTATTTAGCTTTGTGTACAAAATATAGTAAGAAATATTATATTATTTATTTATAATAAATATATGTAAATATGTATCATGTCTAGTGAATGATAATGAATATAATTTCAATTTCAATCCAATTAAAAAAAAAAAAAAATGTTATTTAATCTGGTCTCATCTCGGTCTTGACCTTAATATTAAGTCTTTTTTTTTACTTAGCCCTTGCTAACCGCTAACCATTGATGACACAGAACATGCCCCGCCCATATAAGTGACATCACAACCATAGACGCTGAATTTAAACTTGGAACGACGTTATAACCTCAGAGACTGTAAATAATCTGACTTTTTTTTTAAACAATTCTCTGTTTAATCGTCCACCGTTTGTTTGCATGACGACAGTGCAGAGCTTCGTCATGTGTGATTGCGCGTCTGATTTTGCGTCCGGAATTTTGGGTCCGCCGTGTTGCCAAATCTTTTAAATAAACGCGCATGACCCGAAATGCCAAATGAATTCCAGTTTGAAAACGACCTTGGTTTTGTATTTGGATCGTCTGAATGAACCTCATGACATCACGAGCTGCCTAAGCACCGCTCTCGAATTAACGTATCAATTAATAATTAGCAACGCTCTATAAACGAATAAATAAATAGGAGTAACGAATACGGAGGAGCTGGGTCGTTACGTTCTCGCCCCGCTCGCTCCTGCAGTGTGAGAATCGTTTCTGGCTAAATTCAGGCATCCGCTCTCATTATCGGATTTCGGCCTTATCACGGGCGCTCCTGGGGGGTGCGGGGGCGGGCGCTGAAGGTTCAGGTGTTGTGCTACCTGGGGAACAGGTGTGCAGTGTGTGCGGTGTGCACACCGGTCATGGGAAAGTTCATTCAGCGCAGTTCTACATCAGCGAGCAGCCGACAGAGAGCCATTGATTTTCCTGAATTCGTCTAAATTGGTTTCCTTAAGTGGCTTTGAGGGGCTGCGCAGGAAGGACGGGGGGGCAAAGCAAGGGGGAAGGGGGTACGGGGTAGCGGTCGCCCCTCAGTGGGTTCAGGAAGTGTGTGTTACGTTTAATGGCATGCCAGAGCCTGAGTGAAAGCATTACGATTGTTTTTTTAATTCCGACGGGCTCGAATAAGACTGTAAAAAAGTTTTTAAGTTGTTTTTTTTCCACGTAAAGCGTAAAAGAGTTTAATTAAGGCGATGTGTAAAAAACGGAGAAGCGGCCGGTGAGGGACGAGGTGCTGGCCTGCAGGAACGGTGCGATGGCGACGCGTTTTATAAAGGAAACCGAACTAAAAATAAGAGGGGAAGTTTTTCGTTCTGCATTCTGAACCAACCCGAGTTTGTTTATAGATTTCCTAGAGCATCTCGAGTAACCCAAAACCTCAGGGTTATTAATTGTGAGCCAGTTTCTTAGCGTCTAGAACAGGCCGGATATTTCCAGCAGCATGACGTAGCTGATAAAAGACGTTCTAGTAATGTTGCTAATGTGGCACCTCGGAGTGTTTTACAGTTACTAAGCAGATATGGAGCTTTAGCACAGATTTACTCAGCCCGTCTCTTACGGCCTCGGGTCCGAACTACTAATACCTCCGATTTAATAGAGATAAAACGTATTAAAAACAGAGTGACAATCATATCAATCCCAACTTTGAGCCCTGTGGGACACCGTACTTCTAAATCTTAAAAGCTCATTCGTTTTAACTATTACATTCTAAATGTAATCTTTTTCGAAAATAAATGAGTAAAAATGGTGTTAAAACGAGTTTAATTGCATTTAAAATGAAGTTTAATTAAAGTTTTTAAAGAGTTTTTTTTGGGTTTTTTTTAATTCCCTTTAAAAATTTGTATTTTAAAGAGGTTAGAATTGCTTTAAAAAAATTTTAATGTGCTGAATTAGCAGGCTACTCCAGTTCCGGTGATTCTGAGGGAGGGGAGGTTACAACGATCACCCTGCTGGGCCTGCTTTGTTTTTCGTTTTTTTACTTTATTTTTAATTATGCTTTTAAGTTGGTACCTTTTTTAATGGATTATCTGTCTTAATTAATGCTTAATTAATTAGGATTTAAGCATTTTGCTTAAGATTTCTCTGAAATGTAAAGTGCATTATAAATAAAATTTTATTATTATTATAAATTATTACTATTTTAAATCAAGTAATACATTTGATTACAGTTATAGTTTTATGTTTGCTCATTGTTGGCTATAATTAATTAACGAATTTATATTTAAAAATGAATTTGATTGCAGTTGTAGTTTTGCATTTTGTATAAAACTATTTGTTATCTTTGTAAATGTCATTTTTGTTCTGTAAAGCGACCTTTGGTTTTGTGAAAGGTGCCATAGAAGTGTAAAATGTATTATTATTATTATTTATTTATTTATTATTAAATACATCAACTAATTAAACTGGGAGAAATGAAAGAAGAATGAAATAATAAATTAAATGAATTTATTCATATTTCTTTAATAAATTAATACATTTTCAGAACAGTTCTAGATTAAGAATTTGTTTTCTTATAATTTTTTATAATTTTTATATTTTTTTATACCTTTTTATTCGTGTCTCTTACTGGTTTTGAATCGTAATTATTCATATTTCTTAAGGTGTTATTTAACAATTTGAATTAATTATTAAAATTTGATCAGGGTTTGAATCCTGGCCTAGATGCCATATCTGGGTGGAATTTTGCATGTTCTCCTTGTGTCCGGCCTCCAAGGGACTCCAGCATGACAGAGACATGAGTTAGGTCAAGTGGCATCTCTAAAGTCTCCCTTTTTGATGGAGTGTGCGAGTTAAATTGAAGATGTCGTTTATTTATTTACACACTGCGTGTGTGTGTGTGTGTGTGTGTGTGTGTGTCTCAGCGTTTCGCTCATTATAACAGTAATTTGATCTGTAAGCGGTAAGGATTAAAAACGTGAAACGTATCGGTTTCTCATCTGTAACTAAACGCAGAACATTTTGATGTAACGCTTTTTAAAGCAGCACTTTCTTCATTTATAACCTCACGCTGAGCTCTGATTGGCTGAGAGCTGTGTATGTAATAACAGAGCACACAGCAGTAGTGTTATCTGATTAAGTCTATATTATCCTTTTAAATGACTTATCTCGGTATATAACTACTTAGTTCATATCATAATATTAAATATAATTTTAGTTCAAATCAGAATTAAATAAATAATCCTGCAAGTTAATATTATAATAAATAACAATCATAATAATGTTGATTATTCTAATAACAATGCAATAGTATTGATATATGATTAGTGAAAAAGATAAATATATTATTATAGTATTATTGAGTTAAAAAAAATGTGAATTAGTTGTAATGTAATGTTATGATTTTGTAATTAGACTATTATATTATGTATTATAATTTAAATAACTACAGAAATAATTAAATCATATTTAATTACCTGACATGCATTTTTACAGCAATAATAATAATAATAATACAAATATTCCTAATAGTCTAAATGCTAAAGGTTATTTTAAACACTAAAATTCTATCACACCATTTGACTAGAATTTTATTATAATTAATATATGTGTTAATATTACATATTTTAAAATAATTGAGTGAAATAAAAATAATCGACTATGCTAAATAATATTAACTATAAACAATTTATAGATTTTCATTATTCAATTAATTAAAATACATTTTATTATTATTATTATTATTATTATTATTATTACTAATAATAAAACTAATATTTTTAATGATTATTAAGGATGCTACGATATACATTTTTGTGAGCAGCGTATTTAATTTATATTTTTCTTATTATTAAGATTATTATGCAAATGATGGATAATTTATTATTATTATTATTATTATTATTATTATTATTATTAATGATAATAATAATAAAATTATAGAACTGCCGTAATTGTTTAATTATTGTTATATTATCAGTAAAAATGTAATAATATGTTTGTCATATTTTCCATAAATTCCATATAATAATTGACTCTTATTTCGGACTGACCCCATGTGATGCTGCACAGCTTTTATTCGGGGTATTAATATTGATATTTCGGTGTTTAAATCTCAGAACGAGGACTTTTTTTCTCGTTCGTGTGTAACAGCTCGGTTTAATCATCGCCTCTCCTTGGTGAACTTTGAAGACGGTGTGAAGAGAACGAGGACGGATGGAAGTGAATCAGCGTGAGATAAAGAGAGGAGGAAGTGGTGAGTAATGTGAGGATTTTAATAGAGGAGGAGGAATTTTATAAAACAGCGTGATGGTGAAACCAGATCGAGATTCAGCCGTCTGCTGCTCTTCTTTATCCTGTAAACACAAGCTCCTTCACTCCACTCATTCATTCACACGCCACCTTTGATCTGTCCGTCGCTCGAGGGTCACGGTCCGACAGAAGGTCCCGGACACTCACGTTACACACACCCACACACACACACACTAAGAACGAGGTCCTCGTTAAGATTTTATTCGTATGAGGTTTTAACGACATACAAAGGTGCTTTTTCTGGGTTCAGGCCTGGGTGGGGTTTGTGTCCGGTGTTGATATAGCAGGTACAAACGCAGCTGTAATACAGAATGGGTGTGGCTTTATTAGGAAGAGACACACTTTACACTTTGTGTTTACGGCCCCAAATCAGAAAAAGTTGGTGGTCAGGGGTGAAAAGGCAAATTGTTCCTTAGATTTACCGTGTCGTTTGTTTGTCTTGTTCAGTGTTCGTTCGGTAATAAACATCCTTTCATGCATTTCAGGCCCGAAAAAAACGTTTAAAAGAGGGCGAAAACCTTATTAATGATGTTAAACGTGTGCAAACGTGGCCAGAGGATCTCCAGTTCTTCAAAGAAGGGGTTTAGTGTCGATATTCCTCCCTCTACGGAGCGTAATGTCATTAAACGATCAGAATCGGGAGGAATTTCAGTCCTAAAAAGTAAACTGAACAGGGGTGATCTTTCTCCCCTCCCTCAGAACAGTCATTCATCAATATCTGATAGCACATGGGTAAGGGATTAGTTTATCCAACCTTTATCAAGCTCTACAATACAGAGTTACATTCACAAATACCACTTAAAACTTTACTGTACAGCCTTGTGTTAACCACACCCACAAGCTCCGCCCACTTCTCTGGGTTCGGAGGCGTCTGGATGGACCGTCAGCATCGATTGTGCTCAGAAAAATCAGGATTACAGATCTTTTTTTGAGCATCCGGACTGTTATGAGGAACAAGTCCACAAGCCAGGCTCTATGACGGTACGGGGTCGGGTCCGGACCCTGGTTAAAGGTCATTTGCACTTCTGTGATGCAGCATTAATGCAGAAAAGTACACCGAGATTTTAGAAGCAACGTAAACCACCTTTAAGTGTAATAATATGCAAATATGTACATTACTGTATTACGTATTACTGTTCTTTTTAGAAATGGGATCCGAAAAGACGAAATATCTTCTGTCTGCCATGAAGTAAAAGAGTTTGTTTTATTTGCATGTTTCCATACCCTCCCAGCTTGATCTGATTTCGGCTGTGAGGATCATTAGTCATTCTAAATTTCGGGCCCTCCGCTCGGTGCGTGAGTGGGTGGACGAGTTTCACCTCAGGATGCAAATTATTCGTCCATTCATCACCGTCCCGAGGCTGACAACGGAGACAATGCGGCCTGATGTTTTCTTCTTACCCTCACACACTTGGGTCAGGGAGACGGACGGCAGCGTAGCTTAAGGCTGCGTTCGGTTGGCGGGGATTAGGCAGTCATGATGGCCGTATTGCTCTGGAGGCTAAAACGGAGAGCCATCAGTCTTTATCCTTTGTGACGAGATCTTTAGAGAAGCAAACTAAGGTGGAACACACCTGCGAGTGGGAGAAGCCCACGGCGAGGTCCACCACATCAAACCACATCACCACATTCCTCTCAACTCCCACAATCTATGGTCCAGTCACGCCAGTATCACACTCCGCTGTTAGACACTGATACTTTAATTACATTCATCTTACAGCGATCATAAATCCTAATAATAGTCTTTAAATCCAACAGAACTCGATTTTAAATGCTGCCTATATTAATACTCAGACAAACAGCGGGACAAAATCACACACATTTCAAACAAGAGAAGATTAAAGCGGCTCCAAGTGGATTTTGACCCTTTTCGGCCTCCACAACAGCTCCATCCTCCCACAGTGATTGCAGTGTTTAACAAAAAGCAATTTTAATCGATACTTTCCATATAATACAGTAACTTCATTTTATAGTGTGTTCTACATTTTTTTAAACATATGGACCCTTTTGGCCTTCCAGAACGTCTCATAGCACTCCTTATGTCCAACTAGAAGCTGTTTAATATCTGCTTTCTACATCAGGGCCATACAGGTGATGGACGAAATGACAGAACCTTCAAACAAGTACTGAATGTGAATGGTTTTAAAGTGTTTTGACCCTTTTCGACGCCCACAGCACGTCTTATTTGTATTTATGTTTAATATTAAGAAATTCAGTTCCTACTGTGTATATTATAATGTACATGGAGATCACCAGCAACATAGCAGGATGAGTTTGAAAAGGATTTTGACCCTTTTTACCCTCCAGAACCTCTCGCAGTTCTTTGTGTTTTGACCCTTTTCGACGCCCACAGCATGTGTTATTTGTATTTATGTCCAATAGTTATAAATTCAGTTCCTACTGTGTATATTATAATGTCCATGGAGCCAGCACCAGCAACATAGCAGGAAAAGTTTGGGAAGGATTTTGACCCTTTTTGCTTTCCAGAACCTCTCGCAGTTCTTTATATATAGCATATGAAGCTATAATATATCTATTTTTTACATCAGGGTCACAAAGGTGATCGAAAAATGACTTCTTATGATTGAAAAACTTATTATGGGATATAAATATGAAGGATTTAGAGCATTTGGACCCTTTTCGGCCTCCAGAACAGCCTTTAGACAGTCTGTGATGTGTTTAATAGATATTTAAATAATATGTGAGGCTGTTTAAGGCTCGAGATGTTTGGGATTTATATTTCAGACGTTGGTGGTGCGGGGGTTAAGGTACTAGAGTGCTGACTAGAAGGTTGTGGGTTCAAATCCCAGGACTGCCACCATCAGACAGATTTATACTAATAAACCTAACCCGTGTTTGTAAATCCTCTGATCTTATTCTGGCTCACACCCAAATCCAACCCAAGACCGAAAAGCGCCGTTCTGCTCATTTCTGATCTCGTATTTTGCCGTGAACTTTGACCTTCGGCCTTCTGAGCGTGTACGTGCCCTAATTCAGCGGCTCCTCGCCGTCGTTTTGCTCCCGTCTGAACTTTCACAGGCCGAGCCGGACCGATTTCAGGCACGTCGGGCAGCGTGAAGGAATGCGCTGGAGATAATTAATGGATGTTTTTGTTTCTTTATGATTTTAAGTGGCGTGACTTGGCCGTAATGAGGTCGTAAGCTGGAGATTTCGGAGTGCGCCTTTCTTTCCTTTGAGGGGTGAAGGAGATCCAGAACACGTCCCGGAAAACTTTAGGGATGTTTGAATCTTAGTGAACACAGACTAGTCATTTAGCAGGTGGATTTAAAACAGCCTCAGGTTTAAGGGAGATTAAGAAATCCTGTATAGAATAGAATCGTTATACAGTCGAATCCGGTTAATGGGACCACATGGGGACGGGATCGTTTTGGTCCTAATAACCGGCTGGTCCGATTAAACGAACATGCCCTATGTTAGAAGACGGGACGTG